>JAECUM010038785.1:10000-39352 GCA_016617855.1 Megalonaias nervosa | reverse complement strand
TGCGGAATGAGTGGTGTTTACTAATGTACAAGCAAGGACCTTATATACACCGTCTATACTTGCTCATAAGTCAAATCCGACTACAAACTGCATAGACCCAGATCTGCCATCACATAATATGTTGACATATCTGGTTCTATGCAGTTTGTTAGGAGTAGTCAGTAAAAGAAAAAAACAACAACACAGACCTGCATCTGACGGATATTATTCGATGGCAGGTCAGGGTCTAGGTTGTTTGCAGTTCGACGATTTAAAAGCGAGTACATATCGTTCAATCTTACTTCGAATCTCATGTCATGTAGAAAAAAATGTTTATTTATTTACTCATACATTTTAACTTGAGACCGCTCCAGTGGCCTCAGTGGTTAGAGCGTCCGCCTCGGATGCGGGAGATCGTGGGTTCGAACCTCTGCCGAGTCATACCAAAGTATTATAAAAATGGTACTAGCAACTGCCTCACTTGGCGCTCAGCATTAAGAGGTTAGTGTTAGGACCAGTCGGCCTGGTGTCAGGATAATGTGACTGGGTGGGACATAATGCTACACGTCTGCGGCATGATGTCCCAGTGCTAGACATCACTATACACTGCCACACTGCAGACATTGTAGCGATATGACTCAAAAATTGTTGAACGCTACGTTAAAAATCCATATCACACACATGCACATATTAACTTGACCTCTTTCCAGACATAGTAAATTTCTTTATTTAATTTTTCTACTATCAACATGGAGAAGCCCCTATATTGTATGCTATCAGCACCGATAAGCCCCTATACTGTATGCTATCAGCACGGAGAAGCCCCTATATTGTATGCTATCAGCACGGAGAAGCCCCCTGTGAATTAGTTGTTTACTTACAATGTTTATCATAGTGACTTATTTCCACATACTTCTTCTTTCTTCATTTCTTCTCCTTCTATCAGCACCATCAAGCTCTTGTATCCTGGAAGTTGTTAGTGTACAATAAATAAGGTGGAAGACAAAGATTCAATTATTTACTCATCAAACCATGAATACGGAATTTATCTTTGATGATCTTATAAACACAAAATAGCCTTTTGACATATTAGTTCTAACCTGTACATGTCCTGGAACAGAAACGGATATAGCTGATGCCATTGAGAAAGAGAATCGGAAATGAAGATGATATTGGAAGATAATGCTTATCACTCTATCACACAAGGTACTGAAATGCCTCATTATCTATTAAAATGAGTTGATAGATCACGGAGCGCAATGTCATCAAGTAATAATAAAGCCCCGTCACACTTGACAGGATATTGATTGTAAAAATGGGGGTTGCTGAGAAAGTAGCCCTTTCAATTAAAGTATGCTGTCAAAACTGTCGTCACTACTGAAATATTGTACGATTAAATATGATATTAAGCTCAAAAAGAACATTTTTGAGAGCTTGATTTATTTTTCCTAAGGCATTGTATCTCTCACGGTATAAAATAATATAATATTGGCCCATCGATAAGCATTTGCTTTTACTCAGCCATATAGCTGATCGATGTATACACTTAATGCACAAAAAGCATATATATGTCCTTATTCACGACGGGTTGATAGTAAAATACGTCTGAATTTTTACATGAGGCAAAAAAAGGATATTTATTGAAGCTTTCCAAGAAAACAGCAATTACGTTGGCTTCTGTATTGTTGTTTGGCTTCCGTATTGTGGATTGTTCCAATAAACCAAAATTTAATCAGTCAATGACATAATTATATTCATTGAAAAGTACTGTGTACTAACACAACAAAATTAACTTTCGAATAACTTGGTTATTTTTCTCAAGATAAACAAATTTTGATAATAATTTATCTGCGTGTAAGCTACCTTAGACAGCTTCAAAGTACCAGTGAGAAATTCCACTTTGTATCTTAGCAACAGCGTTTGAGTCCAAGTCACCGTTTCACAAAACAATGTACGTCAAAGATTTTCTTCAGTTTTTGAGTACGACTCTCGTACGTGACTGCGGGTGTTTTACTAACGAGTCACATACAGTTTTTCGTAAGTTGCCCTTACAGTTTTACGTAACTTCACGACAAGCGTTAGTGCAAAGTTTTTTCCTAAGGGGGCAGGGGCCAGTTTTTATGTACAAATTTAATGCCGCAATCGGCGACCTAGTATAGAAAATCATAAAAAAAATCAAATATACAAGTGAGGTCAAAAAGGTCCATATTTTTGGATACCTGTATTAAAACAAAGCATAAGAATATTATCAACTTGACCAGAGAAGTCAATGGCAGTTCATAGCAGAAGAAGTTTATGCACCCCAACCCCAAATTTATACCTGCAATTTTCATGTCCGAATGTCATTTTTGACACCATGTGATACTCACAGTGCAAACACAAGCCCTTTTCCTAGATGACAGTTCTGCAAAACAGTGTGTACTAAACAGGCTGATGCAATTGAAAATAGTTGTCATCCAAGCCGCTTTTGAGATATTCTACTTGCCCCAAACCCATGTGTTTACTGCTATGGGAGGCTAGCTCTTCTTCCTAACCGACTATTGGTATTTCAGTATCAACATACTGCAGAGTAACTATGGAAGGTGTACATGCCTGACATCAATTTCAAGAACAACACAAGCCCGAAACACCTAGTTCACAAATATATCCATATCTTTAATTAGTAAACAATAATAGCTGAAAAAGTCACACCATAGCCTTAAGTTAAGAAATTTGCCAGGGGCCAATTTACGAAACTGGACCCTGCCACCTAAACTTCTTTATGGAGGGTTATTTTTAGATCCTGCCTGATATTCCAACATATACAGTATAGTGGGCCTCCCTGTAGCAAAGTCTTTTACTATTATACATTTACATGTAAAATAATAACATGTAAACCTTCATATGCGTAATGATACATTTTACTTAGTTAATTAAAAAGAAAATTATAAAGGAGACATTAAATCACCAATTGTACTGAAATATCACAGCGGAAAAATGGCCCGTATATATGGTATATCAGGGTCAGGAAGTTCCGATATTCAGACAGTCATTCCATCAAGAGTGATTTAGAATGTATTCCTATGCGCAAAAAAGAGAAAATAAGATGCGGAAAATATCAAATCTAATAGACTTAAATTTATAAACTTGGTACTGTCCATAACATCAAACATTTTCCGCATGTTTTCATGTGACAGTGTCAGCATTTTCACTCCTTGTGGTAATAGGATCTATCGTTTAATAACTCGACCAAAAGAAAACCAAAAACAGTTGTCATTGTCATCATAATCATCACCACCAGAGAGTCGTATCCTAAAAGAAGATAGAATTCATTTTTTTTTAGAATGGTTAATAATAATGAAACATTCACGAAGAATCTGTAGTGCTAAGATACAACAACACATGTCAGCTAAAACAAAAAAAAAAACATTATAAAAAGGGACATCTGTGTTATTGAAGAACGTTTAAAACGCATTTTTTTTTTTTTTTTTTTTTTGTCGTTTCTTTCTTTTCTAGATAATGGCTGGTATTATCCAAAATATCTGCATGTGATTTAGTTCCAATTGGATATTGCACAAAGTTTCATCCCGGCACAATGATTTGAAAGGGAGACTAATAAATTATTCCCACATGTTTACGTTCCTGTTTCTATGGATGTCGCATATTTGTACAATAATTCATCAAAGCTACAACTAACATGATTAAGAAATTGCATAGTAACATTGATTCGTTTGTGTAACCTCAAGCAAAATCTCACTGTAACAGCTTATAAGATGTCTTCGTATACATCTCGTAAACTCTGACAATAGCGTGCAGTATGCATGGTTCCAAAATTCAATTTAAATTACTTATACCATATACTAAAATAACGGTCTAGAAATGTACGCAGAGGTTTGTCCAGTTCTGGTATACTCACTATAAAACAGCGGGACAACCACTCAAACAGCTTGGAAATTTGCAACCATTTGAAATGACAAGATGTCACCCTATAAATAATCCTTCTAATTATACTGACAGCATAAATTAACTTTTTTTCAATCTTTCTATTACGAGTTGCAGCTATCTGCAGAAGAATATAGTTCTTTCCATTTCCTGAAAAATTCTTATTTCCTTAATATATCTACTGAAAAGATTTGAACGTGTTAGTACAAGTCTATATATATATATATATATATATATATATATATATATATATATATATATATATATATATATATATATATATATATATATATCTCTGCCTAATATATATATATATATATATATATATATATATATATATATATATATATGTATATATTCTTTCTATTTATAATTGATTGCACATCTTATATTTAATCAGGCAATTCCGACATCTCGAAATATTAGCTATAAACTATTGCTTTATTTCAAAACGTCAAAACGTCTTAGTGTGGAATGTGGTGTTAATATACATTTTTTTCTCCCTCAAGCGCCATTTTAACAAAAAATATAAAATAAGGAAAAAGAAAAATGCATCTTGTATCATACCCATACCAACAGACTATTAATACATCAATGAAAAGAATGTGCCTGTTTTTGGAATTTAAATACATTTTGATAATTCGAAACTGATAGGGAAATATATTTTAAAAATTGCATAAATGGTAGAACATTTCTAATTATTCATACAAGCATGTCTACAAACCTTGATTTGTCAACCGTACAACTATCTGTCGATCTCAGGAGGTTTTGCTTAACAGTTCTAATAAAGATTTCATTCAGATAGGAGAAGTCCAAAATGTAAAAACAAATGTGTAAAAAAGATCAAAATGAACCAATTCATGAAATTTATGAACATTTTATCGGATCACCTAAATACGAATGGAAATATAAGGATTACGTTTGATTTGTTTTACTTCAATCGGTGTTTGCTTACTCATACTAACAATATTTTAATTAAAACGAAGTCAAATTCCAAACAGTTTAAAATGTGTATAAAAATGATTGCTGTAATGGTCTGAAAATCTAATCAGCTTAACTACGCACGCATAGCAAAATACTAGCAAAAACTTTGAATGGTTCTTCCGTAATTTTGCAAACATTCTTCTCGAGGCAGATAGACATACAGGGGAACGGGCGTACGTATGGGCCTGACCAAGTCAATATTCCCTCACTGACTGACGTAGGCAAGTGAAATTAAGTTCATTTGTTTATATGCGTATGTTTCTAATTCGATCAGACTGCATTGGCATTTAGTTATTTCTGTAACTTTCATCAGTGCATGGCATACCTGTCTTAGTTTCTACAGTTTCAGTTCTCAGAATTGATAGTGAATACGATGAATAGGTAGATAACATAATTCATTGTTTATTTCAAATGGTTCTGAACCTAATAATTCGAGACTTGTACCTAATAGTCTATAGAAATTTATATCTTTGCATTATGTATTATTAAGTACAGTACTTGTATAGTTAACAATATTAATCACATATAGTGATTAACTTGAGTTAATCCTGATGTTGAGATAATCTCTGAAGTGTTTGTATGTATATGTGTTTGTGTGAGAGAGACAGACAGACAGACAGACAGACAGACAAACTACCCCCGATCTAAAGTAAAGGATCTACATGATGTCTGACTGTATACAATGTAACTTTATGGTTTGACGAGCCAATAATCCCAGGTAGGTGTTGTAATAACAAACGAATTAATAATGGTCTAGCAGTGAAAAACAAATGAAACAAAGGTGAAGCTAAAACAATCAAATCTTTATATTTAGTATTGCAATGACTAGAGTATGCAACGGATTGCATGGTCATCACACTTACCTTCCCATGTATTATGGTAGACTCAGCTGGTGTTTGTCCTTGGAAACAGACAGTCTGAGGATCCCTAGGACGCTCATGTTTTCGAAGCAAATGCATGTGGATAAAAGCAATTAAGTGATTAGATAACGATTTTGATGTAGATAAAGAAGTATGGCTTAGCCGTTTCCTTCAGCAAGTAAGTTGAATTCTGCATAGGTTGATCGAAATGAGCTCGGCAATCTCTCTCTCTCTCTCTCTCTCTCTCTCTCTCTCTCTCTCACACACACACACACACACACACACTACCTTCTTTAATAACAGAAAATATCTAGTTTTAATTAATATGGTTAACTATACCCTTTGCGGCATAGAATGTAAGCTTGGTGATATGTAATGGAGCGTCGTTTACTTCATTCTTTTTTTGTGTCTCACTTTGCACTGAATGTATATGTTACCCAGTGTGAAAACTATACAAGTGACACTGTCTGCGTGTTTCTTGAAGGCAACGTGAGATCAGCGTTCATACTTGTATAATATTGTACAAGATCTTCCAAAATTTGAAGGTTTTAATGCAACCAGATGAATGACTAGATGATACTTTATAAATTTACCCACTGGAACTAAACGGTGTGTTGCCTTCATTTTTGAAAATTAAGGTAATACATCATTGTTACATTTACTTTTAGTGTGCTGACTGAAACTCTGAAATTGATAAATTAGTCAAAAAATGGATAAAATTAGTCAAAATTGATAAATTGGTCACATAAAAATTAATAAAATTAGTCACATAAATTAATAAAATTAGTTAAATAAACATTAATACAATTAGTTACATAAGATTTGATAAAATTAGTCAAATAAAAATTGATAAAATTTTATAAGAGTAAGACAAATGTGTCAAATTTGTACGTGTTAAGGTTCTCACTACAAGGTCGAAGGTGGACATTGCCATTTTTGTTTGGAGCTGTACCTCACAACCGTGAAAACAAAGTAATAGACAACTTGGCATAGATGTACATCACGACTTTATGTTGTCATTTGGCACTTTCATTGAAGGCCTGGACTCAGGTTAGTGTAATCTTTTGTGGCCAGATATGTTACGTTGTTGCTCATAATGAAACGTTTTGTAAGATCAATTTCGAATGGTGTGTCTTGTACCACAATCAAAAACGCATCTGCAAAGTTAAGTTTAATTATCTACAAAGGTATCTTAAGGTGTCTGCAAAGTTAAGGTTACAGTCATCTCAAAACTTACTTGTAGTGTATTGGCTCTAATTTTAAAGCCAATACAAGTAGTATTTTCAAACATTGCACATTTCCACGTCTTGATTCGGTGTAACTTTCATAATCTTAGTATCACTGTCATGGTCGTATGCCAATATGAACAGGTTTCTTGACAAGTTTTGAATTAAAACCCTAAATACGCTCAAATCATGCCTCTGTCTTGAAGGTAAAGGTAATCAGATTTGTATCCAGGATATAATTCTGAAGCTGTTAAAAGATACAGAGAAGAATTTTTGCATACTGATATATGATTTATGCATACTGATATATGATGACAAAAAGTGTATTGCATTCCATGTTCAAGCTAATATCTCAAGGGCAAGGGCAAGGCACCAACACTTACTTCCGGTGACATGAACTCTATGCGTCATGTCAAATTATAATATTAATATTGATGATCTTGATGCATTTGTAAATAAGTAATAAGTCGGGCATATAAGTTTGAGGCAGTGTCCGTCCATTAGTGCTGACATTTGCTTGCCCAGCTCATACCATAATTGCCGTCTCACTTAGTGGGTTTCAATCTCGTCCTAGGCCAGTGAGTATGTGAGAAAGCTGCAAGTAGCTTCCAGTGAGTCGATGATTGTACCAGGGTCTTTCGCGGTGGTCTTCCTCCACCGGACTTACTGGCCACCATGTACAGCCTATCCTGCGCTGAGAAAAGGCATTAATCCCAATGTGTGTGTGTGTGTGTGTGTGTGTGTGTGTGTGTGTGTGTGTCTATATATATATATATATATATATATATATATATATATATATATATATATACTATATATATACATCTCTCTTACACTGCTGCCATATATACATATATATATATATATATATATACTTACATTGGGTTTAATGCCATTTCTCAGCGCATATATATATATATATATATATAGATGACCAAATTTGCTTTGAGATGGGTGACCTAACAGAGGTACATACCATAGTTTGGCACCCTGACTTAACGTAAATTTCGTAGCGAGGCAATGGAAAATGAATTTATGTGACTTGTAAGCTGTCTCGAGCATAACTTTTGAACAAATGAAGAGATTTAATGCAACATCATTACTATTGAGTGCATGGGCGCCCGCAGCATGGGTCAAGGGGGGGTCACGTGACCCCCCCCAAATCATACTGTAAATATATATATTTATAAATTCCAACAAGTTCAATCATGCAAATGAAGCTGAAAATATGTCACAAGATTCTGTTCAAAACGCTTAATAAATATTTGCTTTCGTTTCAGACTACCTCTTATACTAACTCTCCCGGCCATGACTGACTGACCCCTGCTCAAAGTCCTGACTCTCCCCCCCCCCCGCAAAAAATCCTGCGGGCGCCCATGATTGAGTGTATATCGTGCCATGGCTATGACACCAGTATCAACGTTAAAGATGGAGTCTGTGCTGAAATAATAACACATTTTAGCTAAGAATTACATTTAGTATGCATCTTAGAATGAAACCATTTCACAATGAATATGGATCACTGTGAATAGTTTTCTTGGATTTTAATGACTCTATAAAAAGCGTTCAAATTACAACACCGTTTAAACTGCTACCACAAAAAGCGGATATCAGGGCCGTATGGGAAATTAAGTATATCACACACCAAAACTGGGTTGTTTTGAACAAAAAATTTTGTGGTTAGTTTGCCTCTTCTAAACATAAGGACAGGTGTCGCAGAAGTGGAGGTCATTTTGTGAGCTCCTACTCGCTAACAACACTAGTAGTTACGAGTACGACATGAATATAGCCAGGGTAGCTGTAGAAGGTGCAGCTGCACCCATACAGTTTCTTCAAATTCAGTTTGTAAAAGTTAGACAAATTCAGAACACCAAAACAAACCTGGCAGAGGTAAGAAGTCCTTTACCGACACAATTACCTTCAAATCTTAAAGTATTTATTATTTGATTTTAGTGGTGAAGACAACTTAATCAAGTTAGACTTAAATATACCTTAAAACAAAACAAATTATTTTATTTTGGAACCAGTCTAAATGGATTGTACTTCATAACCTTGATTTTTGTGCACAGTTTGATGTCAGATTCTACTCTGTCTCTAAATTTCGTGCATGCTTTGTAATCTTCAAAAAAGTATAAGTTTTATATAAAGGAGTTGATTATTGAGCATTATTTGATAAAACGGATATATATTTAGTTTTCCTTTAATAACAAAGGTTTGCCTAGCATCACTTTTGGCAAATCAAGTGCAACTCGAATGGATCTCATAATATTCATTTTTACTGAACATAAACTGTCACACCTAACACATTTTTTAAAACTCTTATTTCATTGATGTCGAAAACGACCATTTTCAATCCTTCATAAATCCTTGATACTGGTGTCATAGCTATGGCACGATCTTTGTTAGATCTTTTTGCACAACAAATTTGCTTGCTTCATCGATTGCTCCATAACTTTACAGTGTATTATAACTGCTTTATGCATACAATAATTGATACATTAATATTACCGTGTATCAAAACTATTTTATTCCAGCAAAAGATGGCCTTTTATTATCGCAGAAATTAATGTGAAAACATCAACATACACTTTAACGACGCCAACCTGCAATTTACAACTTGGATTACAAATTTGATTGCACGTTGTCAGAATTTATTTTTAACGAGGCAGGTCCTATGTACGGCGAAGCTTGACCTTCTGTAAACACGATTTTTAAGCATAAACACAAGCTTAATGTCACAATATGTTGACGCTTGGAATCAAAACAAAACACAAAGCAAAGTAAAGTTTATGAAAATATAAAGAGTAGTACTCTTGGAATATATGTAAGCCCTGTCAGCTTTTCTAAAGCTGGTGTCGGTGTAACAGTCTCATTTTTTGTCGTTTGTTTTCCGATATTAAATGTATTAAACTTCACTGAGAGGCATGCCCGAAATGAATACTTTTCCGATATGTGTCTATTTTATCAATATTATTTTTAAACAATTTAACAATTTTATCTTTTATATTGTATCTATTCTAAATTAATAAAGTATACAATGTATGACAAACGGTAAAAGACTAATAAAAACAGCAACTTACACACCAGCTGTTGGTATTTAAATGAGGAAAATACGTAAATACCCCACCTTACTGTATATTACATTATAATGTTTCTGTTACTGTCCAGGTCTGTCATTGTACAATTTGTTTCCAGCTAATATTTAAAAAAAAAAAAAAAAAAATAAAACTAAAAAAGGTTTTCATAATAATGATGACTAAGAAATTTTTCAATGTTTTAAGAATAAGAGAAAATGTATTTGGAATATATTCATTACCAAAACATACTCCAATGAATTTGAATGTCTTGTTTTGTTATTTATTTATTTATCTAATGCTTGGATTACATTTTTAATGTACCGTTTGCAATTTCAAATATTTCAAAAAGTTAGACTTCCAATGTGTCAATGGAATACTTATCAAAGAATAAAATTAAGATATAACAATAAAAGACTGAGCATATCATATATTTCGGTCGAGAATGCTAAATAATTCAAACATAAGTTACTTGCCTTCCACAAATTGCTGGATCAGAACGTCTGATTCCGAAGAATTTATAGCCATTGAGTACAAGGCTACTTGAGTATTTTGTTCGGCGATTCCAATCAACCGGAACATTTCTAATTTGTTTAAATGGTGTTTTAATCAAATTTGAAGTATAAAAGATACATGTTTACAGTAAAGGTGTTTATCAAGTTTAGCACCATATGTGGCATTTCCGGTCTTCTTGCAAACAGAGTCAAGTCACATATAGATCACCTGTCAGGACGGTAAAGACGTTAACCAATATTATGCCTCAAATTGATGGCTTAATTAATTCATACAGCCTGGAGATTCTTGCAAGCAGAACCGATTGTCTTATCTAGACACTTCATATGCACTACTATTTCTTACAAGTTGCTAACGGCTCAAGGTCGATGATGAAATGACCTTGAGCTGATGGTATCGACACAAAATTCTTTTTATAAGAAACGCTTCAAATAATTCCACTAAATCGGTAACCGTGTTCCTACAGTGCTTTGCCTATATCACGATAATAAGCTTCCTTTAATTACATACAGGGTGAGTCAGTATTACCTGTATGCTTAAAACTCTCTCTCTCTCTCTCTCTCTCTCTCTCTCTCTCTCTCTCTCTCTCTCTCTCTCTCTCTCTCTCTCTCTCTCTCTCTCTGCGCAACGATGCTTTGTAAAGAATGCAATCTGTCTTCTTACACAAGTGAAGACCTTCCAATGGGCAAAGTAGGACGCCGAATGGAGCTTTTGCACAGAAGAACTGTGGTAAACCACTTGATACCTCAATTACACGCAGCGAAGGACGACCCAAACGTTTGCATTGAGGAAGTATCGCTCTTTATTTTGCGGTAGCAGCAAACAAATGATTAGCTACCAGGCTGGGCGTATGAACAAATTGTTTTGGCTCTCTTTCCTTTTGCAAAGCTAGCCTAGGTCTAGTTTCAAAATCCACAACCCTGACATTAAGTTGTTTATATGTAAACAGGTCCAGAAGCTGGCAGACCTATGAGGTAGTACACCATATTGCGAAAATTAAAGGCTTTTATATCTGTGTTTTCCTCCTTTTTTGTTGTAGGTGATAGATTGTTTTTTCAAAGTATATAACTTTAGGACATGATTGAATGGAGTTAACTTTTAAATTTTGAAAGGGGTGTACTAAACCAGAATTATGCTACCAGGTAGTCTAGTTTCAACCCCTGGGTCTAACTTATGCCATTTGCTTTGTTCTCCTCTGTTTTATTGGCATATGTGTCTCTTAGCCGAATTCCGTACCATTCTCCAGATTTTTAAATTTGGTTGTGATCCTTGCTTGAGATCTAAGATAGTTGTCTTATTTATACATATTGTTGTGTTATGCATTTGATGTGTGCTTTTAATCCCATTTGTGTCTGTAGTTTTTGCCAATTTTTTTATTTGATCTAGTATACAAAGAAAAGAAAATATGATAAATATTAAAAAGGAAAATTGTTATTGTTCTGATCGTTTGCACGATACGTGTTTAAGTGGAATCCCAGTTGTTAAAATGCATTATTGTTCTATGTATTTTTATTGCAGTACACATATTACTTGATTGCAACTCTATTGTATCTCTATTTGCAGGAATTGTCGTGGGATCTTTTTGATGTCGCGAGGCGCCTTGTTACAGTGCCTTCACAATTAACGAGTGCACTACATCCAACAAGTCATAGCAACTGAAAGTAATTGAAATCAATGCAAAACTGACAACGAGCAGGGTGTAAAGCTAGGTTTTAAACTAGCCTGCTTTGAAAGGACTGTTGTTCGCCATATGATTTTTATTCTTTATATTATCAACCTCATACCCTACCGTTTTGTGGTCCAACACCCTTTATGTCATATAATTGATGTCTCCTTCGTGTACACGTTAGCATTTCTTTCATCTTATCGTCTTCTGATGAATAAATCATTATTATGGATTCGCTGTCTCAATCTAAAGAACAAATGTTCAAATTTTTACGCAAAAAGTCAACGCCTTCCTTAATCTAAAGCATCAATTGATTCTCTTACAACATTTTCAGGAAGTAACCACGGTCACTAGAGGTCTTCAAATTAATGTAAAACCAAAAAAATATTGGCAAGACCTCTCTGACAGATTCAGTACAAGATGGAGTGAAATAACTCAGGACGCGTCCATTAAATTCACAAGCCTACTTAAGGTATACATAAATCTGATGATATGTTGTTAAATCAGCAGCCATCGAAAAACGTAAAGGAGGGCTAGTTTCAATTCCCACACAGGAACAACTAAACACTTTTACTCTGAATCAAATATGGATCAACGGCGACTATCGGTAAAACTAAATAACGTTAGGGAAGAAAAACTTAAGAGAGTCACCGTACAACCAAATCACTGCAATGGAAAGCCATCAACCAAAGAAAATTACTTTGAAGAAAATGTCGCCGTAAAAAGAAGAAATGTGAAGAATCCACAGCGAAATTTCTTAGTTGGACCCCACCCACACAATAATTAATTTCTCAAACGAACAACTTACAAAGGCAAAGAACTAAACCTGTTACAGAAAGGTTTGAGTTTCTGACCCTCCCAAAGATACAAGACAGAGGTAAGCCCATTTTTCCCAGCAGGCAAAACATGAGTCAGATGAAGATATTTTCCGCGACATATTCATGTTCCAAAGGAAATGTAGTTAGACCCCACTAAAAAAGCTCAATTACAAACCTCGAGGTCTTCATCATTCAGTTGAAAATGACACTTCAAAACATGCTTGTCTTTAAACACAGAAACTTTGTATTCAATAAAAAAGCTACCTCCAAAACAATGGAACCGCAATGTTTACAAACATTTCACCCTCATATGATAATATTTTGATCGGAACACTGGAAGGTGAGCTTTAAGGAACTGTTTGAATTACATCTGGGGGTACACCTCGTCGTTGACAGAGACAGCGCAAACTACGTTTATCTGGACACAATAACCAGAACGGAAGAATACAAAATCCACACAGACATCTACTCAAAACCAACTGATAAACACCAGTATCCAAAACATTGCATTGGAACATATCCAGACAATGAGAATACGAAGAATTTGATCCTACGACACACATTTCAGCAAAAATATGAAGAGTTGTCAGAACATTTGAAGAACCAAAGCTACAACAAAGATTTCATAGCGGAGACAACACATAGGGCTAAACAGGGCCGGCCTTAGGCCAATCGGGCTCCGCGCTTTCAGGGGCCCAGAGGATTAGTAATAATTGTTAAAAATATATCCATAGGGAAAAAGTAATGTTAAAGTGATGAAAGAAACTTTTAAATTCAATATCATATAAAACTTGTTTAAACGTTTATTTTCAAATGCCGTGCACACAGTATCCGGCGCGTAGATCCAGGGGGACCCACTAAAATGATCCAAATTGGGCCCCGCATTTGCTAAGGTCGTGCTGGGGCTAAGAAACAACCCGCAATACAACTGAATATATAGAGAAAAGGAAAAGGTTGATTGGATACCGTTTATTCTGACATATCATGCAGACAACCCAAAATGGGTTACATCATCAAGAAACATTGGCCCATAATTGAATCTTGTATCATACTAAAGTCGATCCTTCTGAACAAGCCAGTAGTAGCCTACCGCAAACATAAAACATCAGAGACATACCATTCAGAGCAAAATTAAGGCCCATCACAGGCAAAATTCATATTGGTAACATCTGGACCCTTTTGTTTAGAGTCTCTATTTATTTCATTATTCGCACAATTGTACTGATCTTGTTGGCATTTTTGTTATTGTTGTGGTCATTACTGTCATTACATAAACATCACATTATCTTGGATATAATCTACGGTTACACCACTTTATATTGATAAAATTGTGACGCGATCCTCCTCTTGTAGGTCAATGCCAGCTAGGTTTCCTTTTTATCATCGGAGTTCAATTAGGAGCAACAACACAGAAGTTAAAACGATACTTCCATTCGATATGTAACTTTTGTAAATTCCGCGCTATATTTTTTGTTTGTCTTGTTGGTCTAGTTACCAACTTGCTTTGCACTGTCCCTTATTAGTCTGTTGTTTGTATAATCTACTCGGACAGCCAGTGTCGGCTGTTTCAGTGTGTCCATGGCTTTCGCCTTTCTAGTATATATTCACACATTGTACGCCATTGTAAAACTTCACAAGCAAAAATCCCTTTTTGTCCAAATCGTTTTGCGAATTTTACGTGTTGCTCTAGAACTTAATGGGGGGAGGGTTGTGCGCTTAGCCCGACTCTTTGATATTTCCTTCACTGACTTTATCATTCATTCCACTGTTGTCATCCAGATTTGTGGAAATTACATAGGCTTTGCATCTTCGTCTTAATTTGTGGATTAAAATCCTGAGTTGTTTTTACTTTTAACTGTTATGGGGTCAAAAATGCAATGTTCCCTCCCATCAAAGAATGGTCCATGTCGACAGAGTATCCTAACTGGAACGAGCACGTCAATCGCATTCTCATCCGCGTTTTTCTATCCCAGACTCATATTTCCGGTCCCATATTTAGAGTGAGGGAGTACACCTGACCGCTGATGATCAAATTTGACTCCATTCCATTCACATGCTATTTCTCCATTTTCAAGTTTAGTTTTTGATCTGACTTTGAAGGAAGAAGCGGCTTGTTTTTCCCCTTATTTTCACCAATAATAGTGATACGAAAAGAAAATTAAAACAATGAAAAAATAACTGTTCGATTAATTGAAAAAAAGATATATCTCATTTACACCTTTTTTATTTGCTATCTGTTTTTTCTTTGGTCAAATGCAACCACCAGTTTGATTGGATAGACAAAGTTAACGGTAAATTGGTATCTGGTATCAGTCCATTGTATTTTTAGCGATTGAAGAAACCCATTTATATTCTTCCAAAATTAGAATTTCTTATCAAAAGGGTAATTGTAAACATTAGTTCTCTTTATTTACTAAATATTCGTTTATAAAAATTTCAATTCACACATACACACACAGATGGAAATGCGGGAACACGACTACGATCGACGATTAAAAACCGAATGAGAATTTCGAGAATTTTGACGCATTGCCGAAAGTTACAATGTGGTATGTATAGAACCTATAAATCCAGTTGACATTTTGATTGGAGGACGATCCAATGCGACACGCTCTTTGTATGACGTGGACAAATCTCAAGGAGAACAAATCAAATACATAGATGTGAGTTCTTTGTATGTTTGGGTGTGCAAATATATTCGCTTCCATACCAGTCAACCTGAACTATTACAGAACACATGGACGTGGAACACATTCATCGATAGCACGTTTTGACCAAAGGCAACGTGTTACCCTTAAAGAACTTCTACCAACCTGTGTTACCATATCATTGCGAAGGAAAACTGATATGTTTCCCTTCTATCGTACTTACGCTGATTCTTCGAATCAAGACAAACCTTGCTTCCATAATGATCAAGCAGGGGCTTCAACAGAAACGTGGGTGAGTGTCGAATTGTTTGATGCTCTGAATCGTTTATACCGCTTGAAAATAGCACACAAAATTTTGCACTTTTCTACCAAAAAACAATACCGAAAGGTCCATGACTTGAGATCAAGGATTTTTGCAGGCTACGTCAACAAATTCCTAAACTGAAACAAGAGGGTAGCAACTGTCCTTCATGGTGCCAGGCTCCAGAAGACAAATTCAAAGAAAAATACCGAGCCTCAGAACGTATCGATTTGGAACACTTAGAAAAGAACATAGCAAGACGGCTGAGTGACAAAGTTATGTTATATTGTTTGTTTGGAAAATGGCTCAAATTGCAATTACCCATGACTGAAGACTTTGCAAATCCCAGCCACTAGTTTCAACTTGTGGACAGCTAAAGGAAACGTATAAAACACCTGGAAATGATTGGTGAATTACAGAGATGTGACAGAGTTTGCACCCCGTCCTCCCCTCTCAGACGAGTTTGAAAATGTCATAATTGCAGCTTTATAACTACCTTGCTGCTTCAAACTGGAAAAGACCTTATAAAGCATGACGACACACCGATAAATTCGCTTCACACTTATGGAGAAGGCATTAATTCTCCTATACACCATAGTAATGACAAAGTATAAAGAGCTCTCATCAGACCCCATAAACACATTCAGAAAAATGATAAGCTAGAAGAGCAATAGCTGTCAGAAAATATGACTTTATTATTACTAACTGAAAAAGAAAGATCCGTGATGCACAGAGATTCCTACGAATAATCCATGCAACAACTCGACCTGTTTGAAACGCCACCTACAATGATAACGATGGTAGAATTTCTTCCTTTTGCTACCTCAGCACCTACAGAATTTGAAATTAAAAGACAAATCGAAGATTACATTGATCTGACCAACAGTTACTTGTATCTGCAAGTTAAAGTTCTCCAATTGGATAACAACAATATAGGGAAAGATATCATACCTGTATTATTGCCCCTGGACTCCGATCCAAGATTAAAGTATGTTTTCCAATGACAGCTACCAAAACATTTGCTGATTGGCATCTTCAACACTGTAGCGTTCTACGGTGCCATCGATCTAACTCCAACGTGTCCAAGATAGACGTTACCCGAGATGGCCAGACGTTGTGTACTAGGCCCTTTGAACCTAACGTTGATCAGCAAAATTACTCGATACAATACTTGACGCTGTTTGAAGCTTCTTTACATTTATGTATCAACAGCCGCCACGGCATTTCGTACAACGATTATGCAAGAGGATATGCTCTGCGAGTATCTGATTTTACTTCATCCAGACCAAGGCAGCGACGAAGGACATTCCAACCTATCAATCGGGCCAACTTCGTGTGGAACTTCAGTTTGCAATACAGCTGGACAACACAGTGACGTAATCTTGCATGCAGAATTTGAAAATACTCTGCAAATCAAACTTTTGAAACAAGTGTTCCTAGACTAATGGATTACCTCCTCTGAAAGACGACAGTTATGACTTTATTTTTTTTCAATTACGCTTCTAATCAATTAAAAAATGCGAGATTTCAAGCTTTAATACCATGGTGGGAGTACAATGTTGTGTATAATTTCTTCATCGACGCAGTGCTGGATTTCTTTGTAGTCATTTTGGCAAAAGAAGTCAAGAGATTTCCAAAAGAAAATAGCCAGAAAAAGAAAAGCCATCCAGCTAGAACAGCATTATCATCATCATCATCATCATCATCAACAACAACAACAACAACAACAACAACAGAGACAATTCAGCCTTAAAGACAGCGGCGAAGAATCAGCAGCCGACTACACAGCAAGAGCGGGAGTGGTAGACTACCTCTGCATCCAGGCTAAGATGTGGGGGATCGGAGTTTTACAGGAAAACAGGATAGCAGCTCAACACCATACGAAGGGCCTAAGGACCGCCCTGAGAAGCTGCCAAGAAACTTAGAAGTGGGGGCTAGTTAACAAAAACAAAAAAAAAACATTCCCGCAGGAAGCAGGGGATATCAGTTAACTAAGGGAGACATATTGTAAATGTCCAGTTCCCCTTGTTATACTGAAAACGAATGAATTGATAAGAACTCTCAGTATTCCGGCTTAATCCATCCCTTTCTAGACAGAAATGGACAACCTAGTGACAGCAGATCTCGTCATTTTAAACATCAGCCAGGGGCGGATTAGTCAAATGTTTATGCCGCTTGAACACCTGAGGCTGTTCCTGCCTTTGCCTTAAGATGTTGAACCTCAGCCCTTTTAAGGGCTACTCATTAAAAACTTGCTTCTTATACCTAAGGTTTTCATTTTAGCTTGACAAAACTCAAATAATATTGAACCATTATCCCTTAGACATACTGTCAAAAAGAGGACTCTATATTTATTCAAATCAGAATACAAAAATTTAAGGTCACTTATACCAGGTACTCAAAATTCTAAATTCGTACAGAATAAGAAAATTATCAACTTATTTGCGTGTTCCTAATTGCAATATGTGGCTGACACACAATTGGTTGTAGGGAACAGTCCGATCGATCTAGATAACAATGCAGAATTTGAACGTTAATATAGCCATTTCGTTTCAGATAGATTCTGTAGACGTTTCGAGGTCCCAGCCGGACTTCTTTTCCTTTTCTCGCTCAGACCTATAATTCCACCCAGCTCAATCACTGACCAGTATGTTAATGGGTGGTGGTTCGTTTTTCCCACCCGACGATTAATTAAGAAGCATGCTGTGCATGCGAGTGGTGGCTTCTGTTTTCCACTCGAGGCCCACTTCAATGAGTCGAATGGGGTTCCATCTCCCGTTATGAAATCGTGGGGCATTCGTCAAATAATAGTGTGCTGTGCGCACAAGTTTAACCTCCGAAATGCGTGATTGCACGCAAATTAGGTGTAAAATCTCGTTGAGTGGTGACTCCTGTTTCACTCTCGACGCGTCGACGTACATGACTGAATACGCCGCAAATGACAGATCAGTCAGTGAGTCAGTCTTGTCAGTCGCAGATAAAACATCGAGTAGTGGCTTGTCTCTCACTCGACGATTATGGAGTCTGCAGTGCCGACGTTAACTAGTCGTACAAGGCGGAATCGTCGCATGTCCTTAATTAATGATCCATTGGTTGCGGTCTTGCCACCATTTTTCAAGTCGACAAAGAAGACAAGAATGAGCAGAAATAAGACCTGACAACTCAGGCAGACCAATGATGCATTTTAAATTGTCCAATCACTCTGTCATCTCGATGTTGGAGGATGACGTTATACAGGAACAAATGAGGTGGGTGAAAGAAAAGAAACGCCAGGGATTTCCTGGTGTCGTCACATAAACACTCCAACCTATGTGTATCATACATTTCTCAGTCTCAGTGATAATAGGGGTCTGTCTACATCCGCGCGATTTCTCTTGATTTGTAGTCCATACAACAATTACAGATATTTTCTTTCACATCCGTGCTTCTACCATATAAATTGGTGTATATAAAGTGGTATATTCGTCTATCTTGCCATTCATTGTAATGCTGTTGAGAAGAAAGAGGAATAGCTAATCATCACCGTGACATGGAAAAGCTTGGCGACGCTTATCAGTTTGATAGAGAGTTGATCCATCTCATGGGTTAGATAAAGTAGGTCGAGTGTTACCCCAACAAACATAATCTAACGAGGGGGATTAATTTTGAGGATCGCGAATGTGTTTGCAAGTGGAGTGTTGGACGACGAGGTGAATAAAATTAAGGCTGCCTGGACGGAAAAGAAGATGTGCAAAATCTGATGCGAGATCTGCGGTGGCTAACGCGGAGGTGCTACAACTTGGAGATTAGTGGAAGAAACCCAACGGTCCTTTTCAGAATCATCCATATGTCTAGAACTTAGAGATTTTAATCATTCACCAAAAACTGTATGGTTTTGTATGTTTGTGTGTTTTGTGTATGGGTAGGCCGATGTCTATGTTGTCAGCTGAACCTTAAATTCCATTTCCCATGTCTTGTGTTTTGTGTCAGTGAGTTTTGTGTGTTTATAAATACTCTGACCCTTTTGCGATAGTACAGCATGTTTGTGTGAGAGTGGGTCTGTGTACATTTTACCCCATTTTCTACATCCTACCCCTTAGTGAGTGATAGAATGTTTGTGTATTTTGTAAGTTAAATGGATGTATCAATATTCCTACCCTTTTCGTTAGATAATAGGGGTCTAAGGTAGATTGTAAATGAAAAAGCTGTTGCTGGATAGAAGGGGTGATGGCTAGTTTGTAAACAAAAAACAGTTTTTTGTCCCCATGAAACTGTAGACTCCATAATACCATCCACATGTTAAACCTATAGACAATTTATATAGGCTTTTCATTTTCCCCCCAAGTGCCTCCTCAAGTAAACCTATGGGCAAATGTTAATTTATTAATTTGTATTACTTACTCGTGAAACTGCCTTTCATTATTTATTTATTTACATTATTTATTGATGTACTTAACTTTTAGTATTTGCTTGAACTGAACTGAATCTTGTATTATTTATTTCAATTGGATCCTAAATTTAATCCTGTATTATTTATCTCAACTGGATCCTAAATTTAATCCTGTATTATTTATCTCAACTGGATCCTAAATTTAATCCTCTTTATTTATCTCAACTGGATCCTAAATTTAATCCTGTATTATTTATCTCAACTGGATCCTAAATTTAATCCTGTATTATTTATCTCAACTGGATCCTAAATTTAATCCTGTATTATTTATTTAATGTATTTATTTATGTGATTACATTTCATTAATTATTTCAATTTTTAAACAATTTTCTTTTTGATATTTCTACTTGCATTCTTACTTTATTTTCTGTCAAAAAAGTCTCATTCGTTACTTTATTATTAATTATTTTAAATATTTTACACAGTTTTATTGGAATGACATTCGTTGATACTTTTGCGCTAATTGTTTGTATTATTATTTAATTTTATTATTGAAATAGCAATCTTAGTGTCTTTTAATAAGGAATTTAAATTTTTACTTCACGTTTTATTTGAGTTTTCTATTACATCTTCTACTTCAGTTTTAATGTAAATTTACTATTGAAATAGACTTCTTTATTACTTTTTATTAATTATTTGCCTTTCTATTTGCATTATCTATAGAACAACCAGTGTTTGATATCTTTTTATGAATTATTTGCATTCTTATTTGAATAGTTTTTTTTTTTGTTTGTTTAAATAGCGCTCTTTGCTTGTTTTGTTATTAATCATTATGATTTTTTTCTCATTTTTTTAATTTCAATTTTCGTGTCAAATTTTTATTTACAATAATATTCTTTGTTACGTTTTCTTTATATAAATTTTTATTTGAATTTTTTTTTTAAATTTTGTAATTTAATTATTTGAATTATTATTTGTTATTATTTAAATTTTGTATTGAAATTACATTCTTAGTGTCCTTTTTATTAATGTCTTCAATTTTTATTTGAATTTTCTTTAGACTGTATTAATTGAACTTTTATAATAATATTCTATTGGAAAAGTATCCTTTGATATTTCTCATGAATTTATTGTATTATTATTTAAAATTTAGTTAACATAGTATCTTTGTTTTTATATTAACTATTTGAATATTTATTTGAATTATCCATTAAAATTTCAGCCTTTGCTACCGTTTTTTTTATTATTAAATATTTGAAATAGTATCTGAATTTTCTTTTTGAAGTAGTATCCTTTGTTTCTTTTATTTTGTTTATGTTATTTATGTGAACTTTTATTAAAACTTATATTGAATTTTCTCACGAATTTTCGATTATAATTATTATTTGAAATATCAATTTTAACTTTTATTTATACTGCAATTATACTGCGTTTAAAATTATTTGTTTGAAATTTCATTTATTATTTTTATTTGAAATACAATCTATAATACTTTTCCAATTATCATTGATCTAAACAGTCAGTACTTGGAGGTTTAAGCGATTATTTTCAAGGACTTGAATATTTAATTTATTCAATCGGATTTGTGAAACTTTCAAGGACTTCAGTGATATTCTTCGCTCACGAGATTACATCGAAGTAATAACAGTTGGATTAATAATTCTGCTGAATACTTATAATAGTTTCCGGACTAGTGAGAAACTGATTGTTTAGTAGTAGGATTATTCGGATTACATTCCAGGAATTCTCAAACTGTAAGCTATTTTTAATTATATCACTGTGTTTGATTTTATATTTTGTCTTTTAAATTTGTATTTTGGAAATTTGAATTGCTTGTTTGGTTTACCTTGTCTTGTAATTTAAGTTTAAGCCCCTAGATATAACAGCATCTGCTGCACTTTTTATTAAATTTTTTCTATGTTTCTTTTACGAATTATTATATGAAGATACTTGCTGCGCTACCGTTTCAAGAGTGCGCTGACGTTCCATTCTTAGGCTGCTTAAATTATTTGGTATAAGTACATGTTTAAGCTTTTCATTCAGTTCAAGATCTTTTTCTAACTCACACCGCAGATTTCCACATACAGTGTATGTGTGTGTGTGTATTGATTAGATAATTTATTACATACCCATTTAATCTCACGTGCTTGACATGGCGCTGATACAGCTGTTCAATCAGTATTTCCGTATCACACATCCAGATTCAAACTACTTAGTCACCTTCTTTAACATTTGCGAGCAGATAATTTTAGACACAGTGAATTAGAATTTTTATAAATCATAGTTCGTTTTTAATTTCATTCACAGAGTAAAGTTAAAAATATTTAGAGAGCGTAGAAACGGAGGTATGTAATAAATACAAACCCGTTTTCGTTGAGAACTCGTTTGTTATGGAATATAAATTCATTTCAGCCAGACGGCCTTAACGTATCCCTATGCCGTTATTCTCATTCTTTCCGCCGACTCAAACACGTAATTTCATGTATTTATTGTCTTCCATCCAACAAAATGATATAACATCGACAATACAGTTAATAATTATCAAATATAAAAAATTAACATTCACAACTTGCATTCTCTCTATACATATTTTTGAGAGCCTTGAACCATAATGTAGTGTCAAACATAGCTCTGAATCATCCCGGGACTGGTATTTTGATTACTGCATTATCAATCTAATTAAATCCTAGAGATTTATTTCAACTTATGCAAGGCAATAGAAAAGAGTACCCCCCATACCAGTAATATGATTAATAAGTACACCAGATTCGCTGATGTTATTAAGGCATTATCAATAGTATCGTCTTGCTGATTACAAGAGTCAATATTTTTTGTCATTAAATTAATACAATGTTATAAGTCACTCCCCACGAGACACCGCTGAGCTCTTCTCGTCTTCCGCGTGTATCTTTTACACTTGAAAACAGCAGAGTGTATAGAATGAAGGGAACAAGCTAAGTTGACTCTAAATAGTGAAATCCCTGGTTACGAAGACAATTCGGGCAATTAAGGTTCGAAAAAACTCACTCGATTTCGTGATGAAAGTTGCTTTATCAATATAAAACGGAACTGCTAATTGCATTTTAGAACTTTAAAGTTAATTTTTTTCTGGTAGAGGTGCATCCTTCAATTGGTCTTGTACAATTATACTTTTGTTTATCTAATCAATCATTCTCAAACGAGCACTTCCAAATCTCAACCTGCAACAACTTTTAGAAATGAAAAATCTTATGGGACTAATCAGGAATCCTTATCTCTTCCTGCATGCAATTATCATCAAAAGAAAGAGCATGCCATTTCGGATGCTACAGGCTGAAACAAGCAATAGAATAAAGACAAAACTATTCCAAATGTCTTATTTCAAATGGTCAAAGTCATGGTTTATAATGAAAGCAATATATTGGTTGGGTCAAACAAACACCAGTCTAATACTATTTTGGAAAATTATGTATCATTCGTGTCAGAAGGTTCTATATTACTTAATGATGATTCTGCCAACCCTGTCCCTATGAAACTATTAAGGGACACATGATCTTCTCAGAGTCAGGTACTTAACGTTTCTGTCAGACGTTTTCTTCTTCTAGTGAATGTGTTTTTATTCAGAGTGCGGATTTGTTAACTTGGCATCAGACTTAGTTTCAAGACCTGTGGCTGTTGAACAGTAATTTATTTACTTATAGAAGGTATTCGTTTATTACTAGACAAAGACCTGGCTAGAGATAAGGTTATGATTAATCAACTTTTAACTCACAAGCCTTGATTGGATCAAAACGTTGATCCAATTGAGAGTGAAATCCCTGATTTATATCCTGCGTCAGCAGCTACCAGAGCTGTGTCAAAGGGAGCTCTTGTGAATGATGCTGATCAGAAAATTATTCCTTTAGCTGACACATTTAAGGGACACTCTTTTGATAGCGTCACCTTTGCTCCTGGTATTGATAGCAAGCACTAGGTACTGATCAGATCTTTTTACTACTCATTCTCCTTATTCTAATCACTGTGACAATCACTTAACAAGATCCTGAGACCTTCCATTTGTTTCAGAGATATTAGCGAAACTGAAGCTACACAAGTCCAAGCTTGTTACTTTGTGAAAAACGGGGTCCTTGTGTGCAAATGGAGATCACCTGAGGTACTTGCTGGTGATGAGTGGTATGTGAGCTATGAAGTTGTTACTCCGATGTTATATAGATAGGAAATTCTTAATTTACGCCATGAAACTCCTTTCGCTGGTCATTTAATTGTCAATAAAACTTATCACAAAGTCTTGAATCACTTTTATTGACCGAAAAGTCGTGTTTCTAAGTATTGTTGATCTTGTCATACTTATCAAATGATAGAAAACCAAAATCAGAAGATACCTAAGGGTCATCTGTTACATATCCATACATATGACAAACCATGCAGCAGAATAATTGATAGACTGTGTGTCCCTTATCTAAGATCAAGTCAGGCGACCAGTACCTTTGGCCATAATTCATGTGTCCACAATACAATTCCTTTGAGAAATTTTTAAACTATAACCATGTAACAGCTTTGATAAAGTTCTTTTTTACACTTGTTGGAATTCCCAAGTCTGTCCAATTTGATGAAGGTCAAATCTTACGTTTGGAATTTTCCAACAAGTTATGTGCGAATTAGGCATCCAACAACTTAAATCTTCTGCCTATCACCCTGAAAGTGAAGGGATTTTAGTAAGATTTCAACAGACTTTGAAGAATATAATTTGATCATATTGATCTGATACAGGAAAGGATTTCGATAGGGTGTTCATTTAGTGTTGTTTGGTGACAGGAAATCAATTCAAGAATCATTTGGTTTTACCCCTTTGGGACTGAGTTTTGGAAATACTGTTCGTGGACCATTGAAATTATTAAAAGATAATCTTCTTTAAAATCAAGTTTCAAAGATTAATCTTCTTGATTATGTTTCTTATTCCAAATCCATGTTGTCAAAGGCTTGTGAATTAGCACGAACAATCTTTACTCTTCTCAGTCAAAAATGAGCTTATGGTATGATAGTCATACACAGTAAAAGAGTTTTCAGCCTGGTAATAAAGTTATGGTTCTCCTATCCATACCTCAAAATTCACTGTGGGCTAAATTTTATAGTCATTATACAACTGGAAAGAAAATAAGTGACTTAAATTACATCAATTAAACTCGTGGGAGGCGGAAACAGAAGCAACTTTGTCATATAAATATGTTAAAGGAGTATGTTGATAAACTATTCAATCAAATTTTAGTTATACTTTTCCCACAAAGTGAGCATGTAAACGATGGAATGCAATCTGACTGTACTGACCTTGGTTTGAGCAATCTTCGGATTTCAGAAATATTAAACAATCTGGACCATAAACTTACACTTCTACAACGACAGAAAATGAGTGAACTAAAACAGCTACTATGTGAATATAAACACTTGTTTCGAGATGTTCCAACACGAACAAATTAAATTTTTCATAACACTGAGTTTATAGATAATACACCTATGAAACTGCGTCCTTACAGGATGAATCCTCTCGAGCAGGAATATTTGGGGAAAAAGCAAGTTTTACGGGAGAATGATTTGATGGAATCAGTAAAAGTAACTGGAGTTCATTATGTATCATTGTGCCTAAACCAGATAATACTTTCCGTATGTGTGCTGACTATAGAAAAGTCAATGGTGTCTCCAATATTGTTCATTTCCAATGCCCAGAATAGAAAAATGCATCGACAAAATCGGAAATGCGAAATATGTCACCAAGTAACACTTTAAATAATTCTGAAATATTACACTCACGGAAAATGGAAAAAGAAATTTCGGCATTCGCAACTCCAGATGGGATTTATCAGGAAAGACATGTCTTTTGTCACGAAAAGTTCTCCATCAACATTCCAGCGTTTAATGAACAAGAGAACGTTTGGTCTAGAGAATTGTGACGTTTACATAGATTACATCATCATCTACAACGTCACCTGGGGAGATCGCTTGGAAAACATTCGAAAATTCTTCGATCGACTCAGTAATGGAAATCTGACGGTGAATTTAGGACATTTTCTGGGACAAGGTCAAGTTAAACCTGTGGAAGTTAAGGTCAAGGCTATCTCCTAACTACTAGTGCGTAATAGTTAAAAGAAACTGATGTGATGTGGTTTGGGTATTTCTTCGATATTTTAAGATATTTTGCTCGAATTTTCCATTATTGCTGATACATTTGCTGAGTAAGAAATCCAAGTTTCATTGGTCTGAGAAATGTCAAGAATCTTTTGACAAATGAAAGGCCATACTTAAAGGTATACCAGTTCGTTCAGCTCAAAAGTATAATCAATTATTTAAAATGTCTGTTGATGCAAGTGGTGCAGGGGCTGGTGGAGTATTGATTCAAGAAGATAAAAGTGGTGTGGATCATGGAATGTCCTATATTAAACAAACATTAGATAAACTATTCCACATTCAGCTCTTTCTCTGATTATTGTATGCAGTGATCACAGTCCCCTTACTTTTATTAACAAAATGACAAACAAACTTCAGAGATTATTAAGACTGAGTTTGACGACGCAAGAACACAACATTTATCATTAGGCACAATAGAGAAATAGATAATGTTGCAAAGGAACTACTTCGTTTTGAATTTCACAGGTAGCAGATGCAAGCTTGATACTAAAATGGGTAAATATTATGAACATAATGTGTTGCAGCTTCACACCTAATCCTCAATTTATTCATGGTGTTCGCATTTACAGTGCCACTTTTCAGCATTTTTCATGTGGAGAAAGTTTCTCTTTCAATGAGCTAACACACATCTGTATGAGGTAGATCTCCTAGAAGTTAAGAGACAGAGAATGTAAGCATTTTACGATTTTTATCTGGGTAAGCAATGTTACAGTTACCCAAGGCAATCTGTATTTTCAAGACTGAAGCTTTATTCATATATTGTCAGGCTAAATGGAACATGACAACACATATTGTACAAAGTATGTAATTACTTTTCACATGAAAAAATGTTGCCAACTTAAAATTCGAAATAACACTAGTCTACAGAAAAACTGCTTCCGAAATAAATGTTGTCAAACTTTACTAATTCTGGGTCACTGTGAACGAAAATGATGCCTAAAATTGTTGATTGGCTCTAGTTTTAAATATATGATACTGGGTCAGTATAAACGACCCTTGACTTGCGAATGGCTGAGGATAAGTGAGTTATAAAGGGAAGGGATCTCAATTTAAACCAGAAACGACTAAAATATATGATTGACTGGATCTATTAATAAATCTATGGCTGGGTTTGGATAGTACTTGCTTTTTAGGCAAAACAATGAATGATGCAACCTGAAGCTGCTTTTGCGTCATACATGCTAGGAACTGTGTCATGTTATTCCTAGAAGTCATTGATGAAGCAATCATATCTAAGCTTTGTAATACTCTGCTGAACAAAATACCCTATATCAGCTCTAGAAATCATACGGCGTCGTGTTCTTATTTGTCAGTGTTTGATTTTGCAAAGGGACACATTTCTGTTTAGCCAAAGTGAACCTCGTACTTGTGCGAACAAGGCAGATAACTTCTTATATATTTGTGGTGAAGTTACTTTTAACCACTATGGTTAAGAAAACCTATCACCTTTATTTTGGCTGCAAAATTGGAGACCAGCACATGAGGTGGGCCTCACAAATATGCTGCAACACTTGTGCAACAAATCTTGGCCAGTAGTTGATCAAGAAAAGGAAATCGATGCCTTTTGCAGTGCCAATGATTTGGAGACAGCCAACAGATCATATCAGCAATTGTTACTTCTGCATGTTGCCTCCAGCTGGGAAAGGTGTGACAAAGAAGAAAAAGTGGACTGTGCATTATCCAAATATTCCATCAGTTGTTCGCCTAAGGACTGCCAGAATCATTCTCACTTGAGTAAGACGAGGAAGAGGAAGAGGATGAAACTTCTAGTCCTGAACCATCAATGTCACATGACCCATATTTTATCCCGTCCTCCTCCTCTGAACCACACCTCATAACACAAGGTGAACTGAATGACTTTGTCGGGGATTTGGAACTATCTAAGAGTAAAGCAGAGCTGTTGGGCTCATGACTACAGCAGTGGAATCATCTGGCAAGTGATGTTAGGGTTTCCATGTTCCGTGACCGTCAAAAGGATCTTGTCCCATTCTTCTTCATGGAAAGTGATCTTGTAGCCTACAACAACATCAATGCTGTGATGGCAGCCTTCAACATCGTTCATGATCCAGATGAGTGGAGACTGTTCATTGGTTCATCGAAGACCAGTCTTAAACCTGTTTTGCTGCAAAATGGCAATGTTTTGCCATCAATTCCAGTCGTTCATGCAGTTCATATGAAGGAAACCTATGAAAATATGAAACAACGTTTGAGGTGCATAAACTAAGACAAACATCAGTGGCAGCTTTGTGGCGATTTGAAGGTTCTTGTTCTCTTGCTTGGTCTGCAGACTGGATACACAAAGTACTGTTGTGTTCTCTGCGAATGGGATAGTCGTACGAGAGATTCCCAAAACATCAAGAGAAATTGGCCACTCATACAATCATTGGAGCCTGCGAGGAAAAGTGTTCAGCATTCACCACTTGTTGAATCAAGGAAGATTTTGTTACCAACCTTGAACATCAAGCTGGGTTTGATGAAGAACTTTGTCAAGTCCATGGACAAACACAAACAGCTTTCAAGTACAAGCGAAGATAAAGGAAAGTGTCTTTGTTGCTCCTCACATTCGTGAACTTCTTCGAGATGATGCATTTGACCGTGCAATGCGTGGCAAGGAAAAGACGACATGGAAAGTGTTACAAAAGCAGGACAGGTGACATATTATCATGTAAAGCAACCATCAAAAGACCTAGATTTACAATTTATGATTAAAACTCTACTATCTACACAAAATAAATAGATGTAAATCTAAAAACTTAAATATCTTGAAAACAGTAGCCAATCAGTTGTTTTATTTGTCATATTTGAATTCAGCACATCAAAATTCATAATAAATA
>JAECUM010038785.1:0-5000 GCA_016617855.1 Megalonaias nervosa | reverse complement strand
CATGTGCCGGCAGATCAAGGTCTACGTCATTTATTCTGCTTATTAGGCCTAGCAAACTGCATAGACCCAGATCTATCGGCGCAATATGTGACGTCAGATTTCGGTCTGTGCATTTTGCAGTTAGATTCGACTTATAAGTGAGTATTACGCTATGTTCTCCCTACATCAGTGCAAAACAGACATATGTATATGCAGCAATCACCGACAGAATTAGATGACTGAAATTTAAGATGATCTTAAGTAAATAGTGTGTTTAACCACGGAAATTTAAGACGGTTTTAAGTAAACGGGGTGTTTAATCATGACCCGAATTGGGCTAGCCTACATCTTACGTCATCAGTTTGTTGTCTGATATTTCTGACCGCACGGCCAGTCAGGGCCGGCCTTAGGCCGATTTGACCGATTTGATGTTAGCAATTTCTAAAAATAGATTTATAGAGAGAAATTAATTTTAATGCGATGGAAGAAAATGTTAAGTTCAATTATCATATAAGACGTGTTCAAAAGTTCATTTCCAAAGCCGTGCTCACAGTGGGCCCCGCGCGTAAATCCAGGTTGTTGCTTTTTGTTGCTGACAATGGAATTGAAAATCGGAGAATGGAGATATCTGGATCTGGGTCATAAACTCATAACCTTGTAAGCTGAGTGCCATGCCGGACGAACATTATCAAATCATTGGTCATTTAACTTATGGATTTCATGGGCAAAACATAGGAACTCTCATCTAATAACTGCAGCAGAGAAATATTTCCACAGGAAATCAGAGGCATATATACCACAACGGAATGGATTTATCGCGTATCGCGTGGTATAGAGGAGTAGCAGGGTGGGTGTTCGATGAATGGTTGTTATTTGAATGCGATATGGACCCAGGATGGTGGTTATATATATATATATATATATATATATATATATATATATATATATATATATATATATATATAATACAAATAATACAATCATACAGGTTAGAGAATTTTTAATTCATACTCTACGGAGATTCGAACCCAGGTCCGCGGGTAAACGGCACCCATTGCCTTGCCTGCACGCACCAGCCCATATTCCGTCACGACTAAGCACGCATCACCAAAAAATGATGGTGCTGAATCGGTGTTATATGCACTCGTGCGTAGCAGACACACTCGCATGACGACCCGGTAACTAAAATTCTCATCTTATCTACACAGTCATTCCGGATTCCTATGAATAAAAAAAAAATCAAGGTATAAAGGATTAATTATATAGAATTATAAATATACACCAGACAGAACTGAAAGTGCTATCCCTGGATTCTATAGAAGAATGCTTGATAATAGTAGGTAGAATTAATATTTAATGCAAATAATATTATCATACAGGTTAGAGAACTTTTAATTCGTACTCTACGGAGAGTCGAACCCAGGTCCGCGGGTATTATCAAGCATTCTTCTACAGAATCCAGGGATAGCACTTTCCGTTCTGTCTGGTGTATATTTATAATTATATATATATATATATATATATATATATATATATAATATATAAGTACCATTTTTGTAAGTCTTTGGTATGACTCCGCCGGGGATCGAACCCACGACCTCCCGCATCCGAGGCGGACGCTCTAACCACTAGGCCACCGGAGCGGTTGGTATAAAGCAATTTGATATGCCAGTACTATTGGTATATCAAATTGTGATTCGCCCATGGCGCAATAATACGCATATACAAACATTCTAGCGACCGTCTGCAGTTGATTCTAGATCAATGATGAATTTCCACACATTAATCATTAGCGGTGTTTGAAAATAACGATAAAAGGTATTAATAATCCTCGTTTTCTAAAAGAATTTAATATGGTACACATTTTCATCACAATGTCTTTCTGCTTTCTGTTCCCCCCTCCCCTCTCATGCATAACGGACAAACTACGCAGAAATGTGGAGTGAGAGAGAAAAGGAATTTGGGCTGGATTAAAACCTTGAAATAGAAATTACACCAAGTAACCTACAAGAATATGGTTCGTCGTAACGATACGTGTGCACTTTCCTTGGGATTTATATACAGTGTTTATCAATGATACAAAGTTGCAAACCATGTCAACATTATACAGTAAATTCCTCGGTTACGTGGTACACATATTGTGATGTATTTTATATTTTGTTGTTGTTTCTTAAACATACTATAATGTTCTAAAAATTGATTATTAATAATTAAATATGAAAATGTCCAAAGGCCTCTCTCTCTCTCTCTCTCTCTCTCTCTCTCTCTCTCTCTCTCTCTCTCTCTCTCTCTCTTCACGATTTTACTGCTTGTCTAGGATTTTAAGCTGCAGTATGTCAGAAAAAGAGATCAGTAAAGTATAAGTTGTGTGATGTCAATTAGGTATCATGAAAATATGTTCGACTTGTGGTATATCAATTAGGTATCACTAAATATGTTTGACTTGTTGGATTTCAGTTAGGTATCACGAAGATATGTTTGACTTGTGGGATATCAGTTAGGTACCACGAAAATATGTATGACTTGTGAGATATCAATTAAGTATCATGAAAATATGTTGACTTGTGCGATATCAGTTAGGTAAGCATGTATCACCGACATATGTTTATACAACCAGAATCCTCTCCGTGAGGTCACATCATCGCACCTCATCTCTGTACTAACTAATTTTCTTCTGGTAAATTCTCTATTGCGATGCACTGGTATCATGACGACTTTATCAGGTTTCAAATATATTGCAGTTCTGATTGGAAAATTAGACTTTTTTAATAGCCCACAAACAAGGTAAAGTGCATGAAACACGAAACGCTTGTAAGACATGCGTTTATTTCAAAGCCGGAACTTTTTTGAAAAATTGATTTTCTTTATATTTCATATAATATACTTTCTATATCGTTACGTACATATATCATTGGATGACGCTATGAAGCATGACATTTCCAATAAAGAATTTGAATTAAAATTTTGTAAAAATTGGGGGAGAGGGTCCTCAGTTTCGTAGATGAGGGTCCTCGCGCTATAACTTATATTTATCATACAGCTCAAGGCTCCCAGCCAATCATGCATAATCAATTGTTATTAACCTATTTTTAAAAATATGAATTTGATTTCTACCAAGAAACCGTTTTTGCATAGTCATTGAATATTTTCATAAAGCTTGGTTAGAACACCTAAAATACGAATCAGGCTGATGTCAATATCTCCTGATATGTTGTTCTGATGACCTTAGAGATCACATAAAGTTTCTAATTAAATCTCTCTAATATGAAATTCAGTGCTTTATCTGATTGGCTGCTATAATTAAGTGGAAAAAATAAACTTTATTAGTGCCTTTTAGCTTTGCGTATTATCAGTACACTTCGTTTTTAAAGAGAGTAGTTGACTATGAAAAGGTAATGATTGCCATTAGTTTTGTTTGGATATTACATAACTATTGCCTCAGTTGAATATCATAAAATTCATTAATGATTAACGGTAATATTTGAAGAAAAAAAAATAAAGATAAAGTTTCACATGGGAAGGAGTACGAATGAAAGAAGAAAACAAATCAACGTCGGAAGAAGTTATTTGATGGTGACCGCATGTCAAATAATTGATCTTCAAAGGAAAGTGGATTGTATCGTATTATACGCTGTCAAAATCTGATGAAAGACATGATTATTTTGGGGAAAATTTAGGAACATTTGCTTTCGATTGGTCAGTTAAAATTAAGGCATACACTTTGGAAGTTATGGGAGTTTAAATTTACCGACCTTAGTCAAAATTCTTTAGTCAGAAATCTTGCTTGAGAGAAGACAGGTTGACTCCGTGGGAAACCTAAAAGAATAGTGTTTTCCCTCGTTAACAAGTAAAGAGGCCAGATATCTCTTGAAAGGAAATGACAGGCTATAGTACTAGAACGCACGATTGTGTGGAAAAGAAACAACATTAAGGTACGCAATTTTAATTTCCATGTAATTTTCTATTGTATTTGTTTGGTTTTATGCAAATGTGTTTGCTATGCTTATGATCTATGCTATGTATCGTTATTCAATTTCGTAGAAACCTGTTGATATGCTACAGCTGTACGCAATTTATTTCTTTAATTTTACAGTTATTAGTTCATTGATAGAATTGACGGATTGCATGTAATCCAAATATTCAAGTGTGTAGTATTTCATAGGGATTTATGAATTAATCCAAATATTCAGATTTGTAGAATTTCTTATGTTATATGAAGTAATTTCCTTTGTTTGTAGGATGATACTGTTTATCGTGAGTTGATGATAATTGCATATTTATATATGATTTTGTAATGCTTAAATGATCTTGCAGGTTATTGGTTACTGTAAGCTACAATTTAGTGAATCTTATGCAATAGTAATCGGGCATTTATCTTATTGAGTGGAACTGACTAGCTAGGTGCAAGAAGTCGTATAGTAACGCATGCAGATATATACGGCAGTATTGTTTGTAAACACCGCACGTTCTAATTTCTAGCCAGGCTTGGAGCAAGAGCGATGAACTGTTTAATTAAGGTCAGACTTGAACGTATAGTGCAATAGTCATTTGTACCAGAGATAACGACTGTACCTTACCCAAATACAGTAAATCTGTAAGGACCGTTAATCATTAAGGTCACATTGTGTCAGAATTTATGCAGTGTAGATAGCTATTTACGTTTCTGAATAACGAAAGTAAGAGAATTTGATATATACGGATAGGTGGTGAAACACATAGAACTTTAGTCGTAATCTTGTCATTTAAAGGAACAGCTTTCTATATCCCTCCCCGAGAACCCGATGAGGTCAGTCCAAGAGGGAAGTCCGCAAATAGAGAGTTCAGAATAGAAGGGTCAGAGGAAAAACCAAGCATACACGCTAGACGTGGAATACACAAAGTCAATAGAGGAACGACGCCAGTTCATGCAAGTCAGGCGTGGACATTGTCCTCTTTTCACCACTCGTTACTATGATGAACGAATCCGTAAACTGAACACTGCTATTAAATTCCATTAATGTAAATCTGTTGGATTGAAATTG
>JAECUM010038784.1:0-26063 GCA_016617855.1 Megalonaias nervosa | reverse complement strand
AAAAAAAAAAAAAAAAAAAAAAAAAAAAAAAAAGAAAAGAAAGCAACAAACAACGAAACTATCAAGATGCCTCGCATCTACGAAATCTAACCCGATGTATATAGATATAGATATAATTTATATTTATTACAGACAGCCATTTCACACCTATGTTTGTATAATAGCAGGCATTTCAGCTAATTTCAGTAGATGATGACGATACGTGACCTGGAGAAAATTAACCTCAACTGAACCAATAGTCGCAGTATATTGTGGCACTATTTTACAACTTAGCCTTGTACTTATCCAGCAGTTGGAAAGGAAAATAAAGATTTTTTTTTTCAATCAGCATTTACGTTTTCGGGGGAGAGGTGGGGTGAGTGCTGGGATTTTCTTTCAAGGCAGGATATTTTTCTCTACCTCGGATATTTTTTTCAACTAATGGATATAATAATGGCTCTGTTTTCTATTGATCTGAGCAAGATTTTTTTCTCTAGCTATTAGAGGGCTAGAATTAATCTTTAAAAGTCCCAGGCCCACAAACTCCCCTCCAGAAACTTAAATGGCCAGTCTCTTAGTAACTTACCTCCCAGACTTCTTACCTGTACTGCCTGTGTGTATTCCTTTAGGCATTTTAACTGTGGATTATTATTGTATCAAATCATTATCCCCTGAGCCAAACAAACAGCTCAGTAGTCCCCCACCGCACACAATTTAGAGATATCACCAAACAGCTCAGTAGTCTCCTACTAAACACAGTTTAGAAATATCACCAAACAAACAGCTCAGTAGTTTCCCCACAGCACACAGTTTAGAGATATCACTAAACAAACAGCTCAGTAGTCCCCCACAGCATACAATTTAGAGATATCACCAAACAGTTCAGTAGTCCCCCACAGCTCCCAATTAGAGATATGTCATCAAATAAACCGCTCAGTACTCTCCTACAGCACACATTGAGAGATATCAAACAAACGGCTCAGTAGTTCCCTACAGCACATAGAGACATCATCATACAAAGTGATTGGTAGCCCCCCCCCCCAGCACCTATTTAGAGATATGTCATAAAAAACAGCTCCGTAGACCCCAACAGCACACATTTACAGATATCATCAAACAAACAGCTCAGTAGTCCCGTACAGCACGTATTTAGAAATATGTCATCAAACAGCTCAGTAGTCCCCTACAGCACCCGTTTAGAGATACAGAAACTGCAACCCATACATGAAGCACCAATCACTGTCCTGGTTTGTTGTTTATTTCTGAATACAGTGTTCTCAATATGTTAAGCTCCCCCCTCTGCTGGGCATGTTCAGTTGGTATGTTATACCTAGAGGGATAACTTTGGGCTAATACAGCTCTATCAGTGACTCAAGACTCACTGACAGTACCAATCCTGATTGCCTTGCTTTCACAGAAGGGTTGCTTGAAAAAACTTGGCTATTTGCTCTAACATCCATTGTTTGTCCATCTGTTAGCACAAGGTTTTTGTCACTACACATCATAACTGCATGGAGAATTGTCATGAATCTTTACAGAACACATTCTGCCCGTGGTCTAGTTGGTCCTAAATGAAAATGTTGCTGCTTGGATATCCAATATGGCCACCGTGGCAGCCAGTATGAAAATCTTGTTATCACTACCCCTACATGGAAAATTATATAGACATAGGGTTTTTGCCAGAAGACTTCTTATGATTATGGCTATTATAGTGGCCATCCTGAAAATATTGTTATCCTCACAAATGGATGGTGTATCAACATTTGATTTTCACCAATAAACTTCTTATAATGTATGTATCTAGTTGGTTCTAGATAAAAATGGATTGTTCCAGTGGCCTAGTGGTTTGAGCATCTGCCTCGAATGTGGGAGGTTGTGGGTTCTAACCCCAGCCAAGTCAGACAAAAGACTGATAAAAATGGTACTAGCAGCTGCCTCACTTGGCACACAGCATTAAGAGGTTAGTGTTGGGACTGGTCAGCCTGGTGTCAGCTAGGTAATGTGACTGGGTGGGACAGCATGCTACATGTCTGCAGCATGATGCCCCAGTGCTGGACATCACTATAAACTGTCACACTGCAGACATCATAGCAATATGACTGAAAAATTGTTAAAAACTAATTTAAAAAATCAAATCACACACACACACATAAAAATGGATAGTACATTCATTATTGCTGCCATGATGGCTATAGTGAAAGCTTTTGCCACTTCCCCAGAAGGGATGGTCATATTGACATGTGTTTGTCACCAAAAGATTTATAATGATGTCCACTTCATCCTAAATGAGAATTGTGCCAATCTGACATCAAATGTACTCATCATAGCACATAATTTAAAACTCTTGTTATTGCTACAAATTATCAGATAGTTTCAACATTCAGTCTTATTTTGAATTCCTGGAAATTATTTTTATCCAGTAGAGTATCAGTCCCTTCTTTGCTGGCACGTGAGAATAATGTGAGTTGTTCTTACAGTATGCACTGTCTCTTTTCACCATGCATCCAGTCCTGTAGTGGTTCCTCCATCATCAAGTTGCTAATATTCACTTGGTGCAGACACCAAGAATGGTTGAGCCACCATTATAGAGGATTTCAGCTGTGATGGAATCATGTCATGGTGCTTTCCCTCTTTTAAATGTTGCTTTTTCTACCTCTCCTAATTTTGGTTCATTCATGTCAATTTCAGTATCTACATGTTGACTTGGTTGTTCTTCATATGGTTTTTCTTGCATCTTAACCACCTGTGTTATTCATCTGCTATCAGTTTGTCTTTCTCTCAATTCAGGGTGGTGTTTGATCTCTGCTGGCCTGATATCTTCATTCTGAGTTCAAATACTTACTTATGGTAACTCTTTCTACATTGTGTCTTCCACAGAGGTAGCCACTTCATCCATCCAGTCTAACCTATTTGTGATGAAGCTTCTTTTAATCTCATTGTCAAGAAACTTGTACTCCCATTTCTTCTGTTCACAGGCTGGATGTTGATCTTGTACAATCATGGCTTACTTTTGTCTTTTCTAACATTTCATTGGTCTTGTACAATCATGGCTTGCTCTTTTCTTTTCTAACATCTAATTGGTCTTGTACAATCATGGCTTGCTCTTTTCTGTTCTAACATCTCATTGGTCTTGTACAATCATGGCTTGCTTTTTTCCTTTCTAACATCTCATTGGTCTTATACAATCATGGCTTGCTTTTTTCTTTTCTAACATCTAATTGGTCGGATACAATCATAGCTTGCTTTTTGTTCTTTTCTAACATCTCATTAGTCCATCCTGACACTCATCAACCTTGGACAGTATATTTTGCCATTGAAAACCCCAAGGAATCCATCAAACAAATTTTATGTAAAGTAGGATTAGTCATTGATGCATTGATCACTTGCTTTATTAGGCGATATTGACTCAGACTACCTGTACAAGACAGTATTTATATAAACTGTCCGAAAACTAAAATGTTTGTGTTATCTTTCAACACTTTTGAGTGAAATAAATAAGGGTTTAATAACTGCCTGTCTTGTTATGCCTACTTTGCAAAGCCAGGCTCTGCACTCTTTTTAAATTCAAACATTTTCAGCTTTCATGAAATAATACTTATTGTTCAGCTTGAGATTTGTCAGTATTTTTGTTTTGTAAATAATGGATGGTTGTATGCCTTACATTTTATTTATGTCCTGTTTATAACAATTTGTATGCTACTGTGACATGTTTTGCAGTGTATTTATGTACAGTTTATATACTGCTGTGACATGTGTTTTGCAGTTATGTACAGTTTATATACTACTGTGACATGTTGTACAGTGTATTTATGTATAGTTTATATAATGTGACACATGTTTTACAGTGTATTTATGTACAGTTTATATACTACTGTGACATGTTGTACAGTGTATTTATGTACAGTTTATATGCTGCTGTGACACATGTTTTACAGTGTATTTATGTACAGTTTATATACTGCTGTGACACATGTTTTACAGTATATTTATGTACAGTTTATATACTGCTGTGACACATGTATGAAAGACAGTTATTATGATACAGCATAGCTGGTGATATCCAGTTTTAATTCAAAATTAGCTCAAAATCTAAAATTGGGAGCTGTGTTAGCACAGTTGGCAGAGAATTGAACTTGTAATCCAAAGGTAGCAGGTTTGATACCTGTCCTGGCCCATCCAGGTTGTCATCCTCATTGTGTCCTTGGGAAGACCACTTAACTACCATTTCCTCTGCATGATATTGCCAGTAATATGTTAAAAGTACCCTTAGAAACAAAACAAATAATCTAAAATTACAGTTTGCTGAACTTTTTCTTAAGACAGAGTTGGCTTCTTTTTTAAAGGAACAGGTGATGTACATGTATGTATATATGTAACTGTAAACTTTGTTTTCTATATATTATTATAATTATTATTGTTTACTGCACATGTGACAAGTTATTCCCTGTAAACTTTGTGCTAAATAGCAATTTGTTGGGATACCCCCACCCCTACTGCAAAGAATCACATTCCCTATATTTGCTAGATCTGGGCTGATAGTATAAACTGAATTGAGATCTTAGCTAGAGCTGTTACAATGAATACCAATATTCCTGTTTGAATATTCATTGAATGTGTTTGGATAAGATTAAAATGCTACATATATTTTTTGTTTACTTTGGTATTTGTGGACACGTAACACATATTAACCCCACTCTCCACCAAGATATATTGAACAAGCTGAACTTAGTCATCAGAATTGAGATAAATAACATTTTTAGAGTCTTTAATAGATTATGTTGCAAATCAAAAGAACATAGGTGTTTTTGGTTTTCACTTTTATCTTCAAACTTGGTATGACCAAAAGCATTCTTTTCTGCTGAAAATGGGCAATAGATTGCAAAAAAGGGTTAAATCTCTTGATTATCTGTTCAGTTAAATGAAGAGACAATCTTAAAAAGAAAATTACGAGGGAAGTGATTTGTTCACAATCAAAATTGCATGGTCATTTGTCCAATTGAGATTAAATTTGGATACATATTGATTGATATGTAAAGGCTTTGTTAATGTTTATTTGACCTTAATTCTGTACATGTTCTTTGCCAGCTTATGGGGCCCCTGGAGGTGGCTGAGTGGTCTAAAGCACTGCCTTTACCAATCACTGTAATTTCACTTGTCCATGTTGGTTTGAGTCTCGTGTTCTGCCAATGCAGGTGTGTGACAAAGCTTGCCAGTAGCTTCCCATGGGTCAATGTTCTTCTTGGGGTTTTCCTGGGTTCTTCCTCCACCCTTTAAACTGGTTACCATGTGAAAAATGGCATTAAACCCAAATCAAGAACAGTCATCAATTAGCTGTGTTTCATGTTATTTTTCAAGAGTGCCTGCATGATAGTGAATAGTAGCGGTGATGCTGTGAGTAATGTGACTATTAAGAATTTTGATACGATGATTACTTCGTGAGTTGAATTTAAGGTAATTGTGTTGATTTCAAGTTCACATTTTATTATGGAGTTGTGAAATTAAATGTATGATGTACTTACTTACAAGGTGGTTTCACTTTAAGGTAACCTTGGCCTCCATTGACAGCATTACAATGAGGGAGTGATTTTTCATGTATTGCAGTTCACTTGTTTAGATTGAAAGAAAAGAAACAAGTCGTAAAATTCGATGTGATACAAAATTAAGCTAGTACATGTAGATCTGATCTGTGCATATAGGAAAATCAATATTTTAAAAACATCTCAGTAATCCTTGTAAGCAGATCAATATAAGTTTTGGTTTATAATGTTTGAATCAGTTGTCATGGAAATTGAGATAAGCTTAATGGTTTAGATTGATTTTCTGTTATTGTTTAATGGCATTTGCTTTTCTAATTTACCATTGAATAAAGTCTGGCGTGTAATTAAGTGCAGTTATTTGCTGATGAACTGTATTCATTGTAATTTAACAGAAATAAAGCTGAATAAAAATCATATAAATCACCTATGAATTATAGATGGTTGGCATAATTATTAGGAGAGATAGAGGCTTTGTGAGTGGAGGGGTCTTAATTTATATCAAGGATGTTATATCATTTAAAAGGTCAGAACTGATCTTGAATGCATTAAAATTGAACCAGTATGGTTTCGTCAAGCAGTAAAATGCAAAGCCATTCTTAGTTCATGTGGTTTATAGACCTCCATCTGCCCAAAAATAGTTTGTAATGAAACTTTTCAAAGGCAGATAAAGAAGTTGATAATAAAAATTCTATATTCTAGTAGGCTCAAACAGTTGTTGTTGTTTGGGTTTAATACCATTTTTCAGCACATGATAGGCTATACATGGCTGCCAGTATAACTGGTGCATGACGAACCCAGGAAAACCCTGGTAAGAACCCCAACCCACAGGAAGCTAGTTGCAAGCTTTCTCACATACCCACATTGGCCAGAGGTGAGATGGCAGTGATCGGTAAACATGAGCACTTTAGATCAATGGTGAATTGACTTGGCTGTCAAGCTTATGGAATGTGAGGCACTTTGTGCAGTGTATAGGTGTATAGCATGTGTGTTTATATGGCACTAACCAAAGACATCAGTTTTGATATATTCCTTGACTAGTTGATGAGTGGACAGGCACTTGTTAATTATTTTGTATGGGTCTCCAGAATAAAGAACTGTCTATACTCACGTACAAGTCAAACACAACTGCAAACAACATAGATCCTGATCTACCATCCAAGGTGTAGAGAGGTGCATTTCCGATGTGAAATCATGGATGACATGTAACAAGCTGCAGATGAATGATGATAAAACTGAAGCCATCCTGATTACAACACAAAGACTTTCTCATTCACATCCTTCACCTCAGACAATAAATATCAGCAACACCAACATTAAATTCACACAGTCAGTACGAAACCTCGGTGTCACTCTCGACAGTACTCTCGTTGCACCAACATGTCATGAACATATGCAAGGCTGCATATCTTGAGCTGAGACGAATCAGCTCCATTCGCAAGTATCTTTCAGTTGATGCCACTAAAACACTTGTGTGTTCCTTAGTACTTTCAAGACTGGACTATTGTAACTCAATTCTGTCTGGTTCGTCCCAATATCTACTTCAGAAACTTCAAAAAGTTCAAAATACAGCTGCTCAAATCATCCTTAGAGTACCATGATCAGAGCACGCCTCTCCCCTGCTCTGTACCCTACACTGGCTATCCATACGATCCAGAATTAAACACAAAATTTGTTCTCTGTGCTACGTTTCACTGACGGGCTCCAGTCCAACATACCTATCTGACCTCACCCATGTGTACACACCTGCAAGATACTTACGCTCCTCTTCTGACACTCGTATTCTCATTATTCCCACTATGAAAATGAAATCATATGGACAATGCTCTTTTGCATACCAGGGCCCAGCAACGTGGAACGAATTGCCCACTGCACTTAGACACAAAGACACAGTGATCTCATTCAAGAGCGCTCTTAAAACTCACCTATTTCAACTGCAAGAACAGACTTAAAGACCTAATAATGTATCCTTGCCTTAAATATTTACAGCATATTTTCTGTTTCTAATTTCATGGTGTTTGTTTTTAATTTTGTAATCATATCATTATATATGTTTTTTAAGTGTTGTCAAATGTTGTAAAGCGCTTAGAGCTTCTAAAGATTAGGCGCTATACTAAGTCCTCATTATTATTATTATTATTATTATTATTACCATAGCATAATGTTGTTTGTTCTACTGTTTACTCCAAACAAACTGTACAGATCCAGATTTGCCAGTGCATTATGCGACAGCAGATCTGGGTCTGTGCAGTTTGCAGGTGGATTTGACTGATAAGCAAGTAGGTACAGTAAAGCAAAAAATCCCACACTCGCAAAAATATCAAGATAAAACAGTAAGACAGATATTACAAATGTATTTGATCCAGTAAATAATGCCCCTCCCCCAGCCCCCAATTTTATTATTGATGTCAGCACTGTCTTAACCAATTAAGAACCAGCATAATCTCATTAAAATGAAAAATGTAATATTTATGCAGGGGACCGCAGCGGTGGGCTTGTGGTTAGAGCGTCTGCCTCTGATGTGGGGGGTTGCAGGTTCAAACCCTGGCCAAGTCATATCAAAGACTTATAAAAATGGTACTAACAGCTACTTCGCTAGGTGCTCAGCATTGAGAGGTTAGTGTTAGGACTGGTTGGCCTGGTGTCAGGATAATGTGACTGGTTGGACATTGTGCTTGATGTCTGCGGCATGATGCCCCAGTGCTAGACATCACTGTAAACTGCCACACGGCAGACATTGTAGCGATATGACTGAAAAATTGTTAAAGCTACATTAAATATCCAAATCACACAATCACACACACATTTATAAGGGGAATTGATCTTATTCTGCTTGTAGATTCAGTGGTCAGTAATTGAAACTGTGATAGATATTGTTTGTGTAAAAGTTGTGCATGCATTTATTTCCCTAATTTACTTTATATTAAATGACTGGGCAATTAAGGTTGGTCCATTGTGAATATTCTAAGGTACACTACAGTGATTTCTCTTTGTAAAATTTACATGTAATAGTGTATATTGCCAAATCCATGTACTTAATAAAAACAAACAATTTCATATTTGCAGGTAACATTTGTCTTCTTTTAAGCATGTGAACATAGAACTAAACCTTACATTGAAATGATGTATACTACTTGTAGTAATGTTATGTTAAAGTATTAAATAGGGAAATTCAACAAACATCCAGTTGTGCAAAATTTCATTAATGTTTTTTCATGTGCATCAATATGGAATCCATATAATTATAACAAGAATTTATGCACACACCTATGCAAACACACACACACACACGAGGATATGGACATCAGGACTTTTATTCAGGGACCGCTTACACACGTAGCAAAAGAATTTTGTACAAGAGTTGAAGCCGGCTATCAATCAATTCATTTATATTTTTCTTTATTGAAGAGATGGCACAGACTATAGTATGGCCAGCCATGTTGCCTGGTTTGACAATCTTTCAGTTGGCATGTGCACCCCTACTCCCTTTACAGGAACAAATGCAAAACATATATTTTAAGAGAGTATATATATATATATATATATATATATATATATATATATGATGTGATGTGCATGTGCAGCCCGCATTTTAAACTTATAAATAAGAGCGAATATGTATACAACATTCAAAACACAACAACTGAATCCTGGCAAAGATTCTTACTGTATGCTTCAAAAGGGTTGTCACTTACAGATTGTTCTCATTACATCCATTCATATAATTTCTCTGTCTTTCACCCCCCCCCCCCATGAAAGGCCACAATAAAAATCTGTTACTTACCATACTTATCTACTTTAGGAAACAGTGAATAAGAAATGAGGTAGTTATTGACAAAGACAACAAAAAGCATGCAAGCAACTGGTTGAAATAGTGTGTGTGTCTGTGTGTGTGATTTGGATTTCTACTGTAGCTTCAAAAAATTTTCAGTCATATCACTACGATGTCTGTTGTGTGGCAGTTTATAGTGATGTCTAGCACTGGGGCATCATGCCCGAGATATATAGCATCATGTCCCATTCAGTCACATTACAAGGCCGATCAGTCCTTGCACTAACCTCTTAATGCTGAGCAGCTGTAAGTACCATTTTATAAGTCTTTGGTATGACTCGGCTGGTGTTTGAACCCATGACCTCTGGCATCTGAGGTGGACACTCTAACCACTTAGGCCACCGGAGCAGTCAGTTGAAATATTATTTGAAAACAAAATGTTTTTTCAGGGTTATTAGTAAGCTATTTCAAACCTTTGCATGAGTAACGGTTCAGTTATTCATCAAACATCTCCAACATGACAAAGAAATACAGAAGTAAAGAAATTGTGCAACAGGAATAATCAGAAATCACTCAAGGGAAGATAAAAGGAAACTTATGTATTTACTCGCTGATAAGTTGAGTCCAGCTGCAAACTGCACAAACCCATGTCTGCCATCGCATCATGTCCTTGCAAATCTGGTTCTGTGCAGTTTGTTAGGAATAATGAGTAGAACAAACAACATAGATCCTGACTGGCAGGTGCATTATACTAGATCCTCAGACTGCTCCGGTGGCCTAGGTGCATAGAGCGTCCTCCTCGGATGTGGGAGGTCGTGGGTTCGAACCCCGGCCAAATCACACCAAAGACTTACAAAAATGGTACTAGTAGCTGCCTCGCTTGGCGCTCAGCATTAAGAGATTAGTATTAGGATTGGTCGGCCTGGTTTCGGGATAGTGTGACTGGGTGGGAGGACATAATGCTACATGCCTGCGCCATGAAGCCCCAGTGCTAGTTATCACTATAAACTCTCACACTGCAGCGATATGACTGGAAAATTGTTAAAAACTAATTTAAAAAATCAAATCACACACACACACACACACACATAAAAATGGATTGTACATTCATTATTGCTGCCATGATAGCTATAAGTGAAAGCTTTTGTCACTTCCTCAGAAGGGATGGTCATATTGACATGTGTTTGTCACCAAAAGATTTATAATGATGTCCGCTTCATCCTAAATGAGAATTTTGCCAATCTGACATCAGATGTACTCATCATAGCACATAATTTAAAAATCTTGTTATTGCTACAAATTATCAGATAGTTTCAACATTCAGTCTTATTTTGAATTCCTGGAAATTATTTTTATCCAGTAGAGTATCAGTCCCTTCTTTGCTGGCACGTGAGAATAATGTGAGTTGTTCTTACAGTATGCACTGTCTCTCTTCACCATGCATCCAGTCCTGTAGTGGTTCCTCCGTCATCAAGTTGCTAACATTCACTTGGTGCAGACACCAAGAATGGTTGAGCCACCATTATAGAGGATTTCAGCTGTGATGGAATCATGTCATGGTGCTTTCCCTCTTTTAAATGTTGCTTTTTCTACCTCTCCTAATTTTGGTTCATTCATGTCAATTTCAGTATCTACAGGTTGACTTGGTTGTTCTTCATATGGTTTTTCTGGCATCTTAACCACTTGTGTTATTCATCTGCTATCAGTTTGTCTTTCTCTCAATTCAGGGTGGTGTGTGATCTCTGCTGGCCTGATATCTTCATTCTGAGTTCAAATACTTACTTTTGGTAACTCTTTCTACATTGTGTCTTCCACAGAGGTAGCCACTTCATCCATCCAGTCTAACTTATTTGTGATGAAGCTTCTTTTGATCTCATTGTCAAGAAACTTGTACTCCCATTTCTTCTGTTCACAGGCTGGATGTTGATCTTGTACAATCATGGCTTACTTTTGTCTTTTCTAACATTTCATTGGTCTTGTACAATCATGGCTTGCTTTTTTCTTTTCTAACATCTAATTGGTCTTGTACAATCATTGCTTGCTCTTTTCTGTTCTAACATCTCATTGGTCTTGTACAATCATGGCTTGCTTTTTTCTTTTCTAACATCTAATTGGTCGGATACAATCATAGCTTGCTTTTTGTTCTTTTCTAACATCTCATTAGTCCATCCTGACACTCATCAACCTTGGACAGTATATTTTGCCATTGAAAACCCCAAGGAATCCATCAAACAAATTTTATGTAAAGTAGGGTTAGTCATTGATGCATTGATCACTTGCTTTATTAGGCAATATTGACTCAAACTACCTGTACAAGACAGTATTTATATAAACTGTCCAAAAATTAAAATGTTTGTGTCATCTTTCAACACTTTTGAGTGAAATAAACAAGGGTTTAAAAACTGCCTGTCTTGTTATGCCCACTTTGCAAAGCCAAGCTCTGCACTCTTTTTAAATTCTAACATTTTCAGCTTTCATGAAATAATACTTATTATTCAGCTTGAGATTTGTCAGTATTTTTGTTTTGTAAATAATGGATGGTTGTATGCCTTACATTTTATTTATGTACTGTTTATAACAATTTGTATGCTACTGTGACATGTTTTGCAGTATATTTATGTACAGTTTATATACTGCTGTGACGTGTTTTGCAGTTATTTATGTACAGTTTATATACTACTGTGACATGTTTTACAGTGTGTTTATGTATAGTTTATATACTGCTGTGACACATGTTTTACAGTGTATTTATGTACAGTTTATATACTACTGTGACATGTTGTACAGCGTATTTATGTACAGTTTATATACTGCTGTGACATGTTTTGCAGTGTATTTATGCACAGTTTGTATACTGCTGTGACACATGTTTTACAGTATATTTATGTACAGTTTATATAATGCTGTGACACATGTATGAAAGACAGTTATTATGATACAGCATAGCTGGTGATATCCAGTTTTAATTCAAAATTAGCTCAAAATCTAAAATTGGGAGCTGTGTTAGCACAGTTGGCAGAGAATTGAACTTGTAATCCAAAGGTAGCAGGTTTGATACCTGTCCTGGCCCATCCAGGTTGTCATCCTCATTGTGTCCTTGGGAAGACCACTTAACTACCATTTCCTCTGCATGATATTGCCAGTAATATGTTAAAAGTACCCTTAGAAACAAAACAAATAATCTAAAATTACAGTTTGCTGAACTTTTTCTTAAGACAGAGTTGGCTTCTTTTTTAAAGGAACAGGTGATGTACATGTATGTATATATGTAACTGTAAACTTTGTTTTCTATATATTATTATAATTATTATTGTTTACTGCACATGTGACAAGTTATTCCCTGTAAACTTTGTGCTAAATAGCAATTTGTTGGGATACCCCCACCCCTACTGCAAAGAATCACATTCCCTATATTTGCTAGATCTGGGCTGATAGTATAAACTGAATTGAGATCTTAGCTAGAGCTGTTACAATGAATACCAATATTCTTGTTTGAATATTCATTGAATGTGTTTGGATAAGATTAAAATGCTACATATATTTTTTGTTTACTTTGGTACTTGTGGACACGTAACACATATTAACCCCACTCTCCACCAAGATATATTGAACAAGCTGAACTTAGTCATCAGAATTGAGATAAATAACATTTTTAGAGTCTTTAATAGATTATGTTGCAAATCAAAAGAACATAGGTGTTTTTGGTTTTCATTTTTATCTTCAAACTTGGTATGACCAAAAGCATTCTTTTCTGCTGAAAATGGGCAATAGATTGCAAAAAAGGGTTAAATCTCTTGATTATCTGTTCAGTTAAATGAAGAGACAATCTTAAAAAGAAAATTACGAGGGAAGTGATTTGTTCACAATCAAAATTGCATGGTCATTTGTCCAATTGAGATTAAATTTGGATACATATTGATTGATATGTAAAGGCTTTGTTAATGTTTATTTGACCTTAATTCTGTACATGTTCTTTGCCAGCTTATGGGGCCCCTGGAGGTGGCTGAGTGGTCTAAAGCACTGCCTTTACCAATCACTGTAATTTCACTTGTCCATGTTGGTTTGAGTCTCGTGTTCTGCCAATGCAGGTGTGTGACAAAGCTTGCCAGTAGCTTCCCATGGGTCAATGTTCTTCTTGGGGTTTTCCTGGGTTCTTCCTCCACCCTTTAAACTGGTTACCATGTGAAAAATGGCATTAAACCCAAATCAAGAACAGTCATCAATTAGCTGTGTTTCATGTTATTTTTCAAGAGTGCCTGCATGATAGTGAATAGTAGCGGTGATGCTGTGAGTAATGTGACTATTAAGAATTTTGATACGATGATTACTTCGTGAGTTGAATTTAAGGTAATTGTGTTGATTTCAAGTTCACATTTTATTATGGAGTTGTGAAATTAAATGTATGATGTACTTACTTACAAGGTGGTTTCACTTTAAGGTAACCTTGGCCTCCATTGACAGCATTACAATGAGGGAGTGATTTTTCATGTATTGCAGTTCACTTGTTTAGATTGAAAGAAAAGAAACAAGTCGTAAAATTCGATGTGATACAAAATTAAGCTAGTACATGTAGATCTGATCTGTGCATATAGGAAAATCAATATTTTAAAAACATCTCAGTAATCCTTGTAAGCAGATCAATATAAGTTTTGGTTTATAATGTTTGAATCAGTTGTCATGGAAATTGAGATAAGCTTAATGGTTTAGATTGATTTTCTGTTATTGTTTAATGGCATTTGCTTTTCTAATTTACCATTGAATAAAGTCTGGCGTGTAATTAAGTGCAGTTATTTGCTGATGAACTGTATTCATTGTAATTTAACAGAAATAAAGCTGAATAAAAATCATATAAATCACCTATGAATTATAGATGGTTGGCATAATTATTAGGAGAGATAGAGACTGTGAGTGGAGGTGTCGTAATTTATATTAAGGATGTTATATCATTTAAAAGGTCAGAACTGATCTTGAATGCATTAAAATTGAACCAGTATGGTTTTGTCAACCAGTAAAATGCAAAGCCATTCTTAGTTCATGTGGTTTATAGACCACCATCTGCCCAAAAATAGTTTGTAATGAAACTTTTCAAAGGCAGATAAAGAAGTTGATAATAAAAATTCTATATTCTAGTAGGCTCAAACAGTTGTTGTTGTTTGGGTTTAATACCATTTTTCAGCACATGATAGGCTATACATGGCTGCCAGTATAACTGGTGCATGACGAACCCAGGAAAACCCTGGTAAGAACCCCAACCCACAGGAAGCTAGTTGCAAGCTTTCTCACATACCCACATTGGCCAGAGGTGAGATGGCAGTGATCGGTAAACATGAGCACTTTAGATCAATGGTGAGTTGACTTGGCTGTCAAGCTTATGGAATGTGAGGCACTTTGTGGAGTGTATAGGTGTATAGCATGTGTGTTTATATGGCACTAACCAAAGACATCAGTTTTGATATATTCCTTGACTAGTTGATGAGTGGACAGGCACTTGTTAATTATTTTGTATGGGTCTCCAGAATAAAGAACTGTCTATACTCACGTACAAGTCAAACACAACTGCAAACAACATAGATCCTGATCTACCATCCAAGGTGTAGAGAGGTGCATTTCCGATGTGAAATCATGGATGACATGTAACAAGCTGCAGATGAATGATGATAAAACTGAAGCCATCCTGATTACAACACAAAGACTTTCTCATTCACATCCTTTACCTCAGACAATAAATATCAGCAACACCAACATTAAATTCACACAGTCAGTACGAAACCTCGGTGTCACTCTCGACAGTACTCTCGTTGCACCAACATGTCATGAACATATGCAAGGCTGCATATCTTGAGCTGAGACGAATCAGCTCCATTCGCAAGTATCTTTCAGTTGATGCCACTAAAACACTTGTGTGTTCCTTAGTACTTTCAAGACTGGACTATTGTAACTCAATTCTGTCTGGTTCGTCCCAATATCTACTTCAGAAACTTCAAAAAGTTCAAAATACAGCTGCTCAAATCATCCTTAGAGTACCATGATCAGAGCACGCCTCTCCCCTGCTCTGTACCCTACACTGGCTATCCATACGATCCAGAATTAAACACAAAATTTGTTCTCTGTGCTACGTTTCACTGACGGGCTCCAGTCCAACATACCTATCTGACCTCACCCATGTGTACACACCTGCAAGATACTTTCGCTCCTCTTCTGACACTCGTATTCTCATTATTCCCACTATGAAAATGAAATCATATGGACAATGCTCTTTTGCATACCAGGGCCCAGCAACGTGGAATGAATTGCTCACTGCACTTAGACACAAAAGACACAGTGATCTCATTCAAGAGCGCTCATAAAACTCGCCTATTTCAACTGCAAGAACAGACTTAAAGACCAATAATGTATCCTTACCTTAAATATTTACAGCATGTTTTCTGTTTCTAATTTCATGGTGTTTGTTTTTATTTTTGTAATCATATCATTATATATGTTTTTTAAGTGTTGTCAAATGTTGTAAAGCGCTTAGAGCTTCTAAAGATTAGGCGCTATACTAAGTCCTCATTATTATTATTATTATTATTATTATTACCATAGCATAATGTTGTTTGTTCTACTGTTTACTCCAAACAAACTGTACAGATCCAGATTTGCCAGTGCATTATGCGACAGCAGATCTGGGTCTGTGCAGTTTGCAGGTGGATTTGACTGATAAGCAAGTAGGTACAGTAAAGCAAAAAATCCCACACTCGCAAAAATATCAAGATAAAACAGTAAGACAGATATTACAAATGTATTTGATCCAGTAAATAATGCCCCTCCCCCAGCCCCCAATTTTATTATTGATGTCAGCACTGTCTTAACCAATTAAGAACCAGCATAATCTCATTAAAATGAAAAATGTAACGTTTATGCGGGGGACTGCTGCGGTGGGCTTGTGGTTAGAGCGTCCGCCTCTGATGTGGGAGGTTGCAGGTTCAAACCGTGGCCAAGTCATATCAAAGGCTTATAAAAGTGGTACTAACAGCTGCCTCGCTAGGTGCTCAGCATTAAGAGGTTAGTGTTAGGACTGGTTGGCCTGGTGTCAGGATAATGTGACTGGGTGGGACATTGTGCTACATGTCTGCGGCATGATGCCCCAGTGCTAGACATCACTGTAAACTGCCACACGGCAGACATTGTAGCGATATGACTGAAAAATTGTTACAGCTACATTAAATATCCAAATCACACAATCACACACACATTTATAAGGGGAATTGATCTTATCCTGCTTGTAGATTCAGTGGTCAGTAACTGAAACAGTGATAGATATTGTTTGTGTAAAAGTTGTGCATGCATTTATTTCCCTGATTTACTTTATATTAAATGACTGGGCAATTAAGGTTGGTCCATTGTGAATATTCTAAGGTACACCATAGTGATTTCTCTTTGTAAAATTTACATGTAATAGTGTATATTGCCAAATCCATGTACTTAATAAAAACAAACAATTTCATATTTGCAGGTAACATTTGTCTTCTTTTAAGCATGTGAACATAAACTAAACCTTACATTGAAATGATGTATGCTACTTGTAATAATGTTACGTTAAAGTATTAAATAGGGAAATTCAACAAACATCCAGTTGTGCAAAATTTCATTAATGTTTTTTCATGTGCATCAATATGGAATCCATATAATTATAACAAGAATTTATGCACACACCTATGCAAACACACACACGAGGATATGGACATCAGGACTTTTATTCAGGGACCGCTTACACACGGACCAAAAGAATTTTGTACAAGAGTTGAAGCCGGCTATCAATCAATTCATTTATATTTTTCTTTATTGAAGAGATGGCACAGACTATAGTATGGCCAGCCATGTTGCCTGGTTTGACAATCTTTCAGTTGGCATGTGCACCCCTACTCCCTTTATAGGAACAAATGCAACACATGTATATTTTAAGAGAGAATATATATATATATATATATGTGATGTGCATGTGCAGCCCCCATTTTAAACTTATAAATAAGAGCGAATATGTATACAACATTCAAAACACAACAACTGAATCCTGGCAAAGATTCTTACTGTATGCTTCAAAAGAGTTGTCACTTACAGATTGTTCTCATTACATCCATTCATATAATTTCTCTGTCTTTCACCCCCCCTCCCCATGAAAGGCCACAATAAAAATCTGTTACTTACCATACTTATCTACTTTAGAAAACAGTGAATAAGAAATGAGGTAGTTATTGACAAAGACAACAAAAAGCATGCAAGCAACTGGTTGAAATAGTGTGTGTGTCTGTGTGTGTGATTTGGATTTCTACTGTAGCTTCAAAAAATTTTCAGTCATATCACTACGATGTCTGTTGTGTTGCAGTTTATAATGATGTCTAGCACTGGGGCATCATGCCCGAGATATATAGCATCATGTCCCATTCAGTCACATTACAAGGCCGATCAGTCCTTGCACTAACCTCTTAATGCTGAGCAGCTGTAAGTACCATTTTATAAGTCTTTGGTATGACTCGGCTGGTGTTTGAACCCATGACCTCTGGCATCTGAGGTGGACACTCTAACCACTTAGGCCACCGGAGCAGTCAGTTGAAATATTATTTGAAAACAAAATGTTTTTTCAGGGTTATTAGTAAGCTATTTCAAACCTTTGCATGAGTAACGGTTCAGTTATTCATCAAACATCTCCAACATGACAAAGAAAGACAGAAATAAAGAAATTGTGCAACAGGAATAATCAGAAATCACTCAAGGGAAGATAAAAGGAAACTTATGTATTTACTCGCTGATAAGTTGAGTCCAGCTGCAAACTGCACAAACCCATGTCTGCCATCGCATCATGTCCTCGCAAATCTGGGTCTGTGCAGTTTGTTAGGAATAATGAGTAGAACAAACAACATAGATCCTGACTGGCAGGTGCATTATACTAAAGCAGATAAGGATCTTTGTTGTTTGCAGTTTGACTGACAAACAAGTATATGCATAAAACAACAGAAATTTAGGAAATTTAATTTGAAGTTAGCTTCAAATTGGTGCTCAAAGATTTAGCTGTGAGAAAGTGCACAGCCATTGTACCTGTACACCACTGTGTAAGATCAGAACAGTCTAGGTCAGCTATTGTAAGTAACAGTAGAAGGTATAATAATTTTCAGCTGTTGACCCAGAGTGAACAGCTGCACCTGGAAAATTCTATTTTGTGGATCAAGCAGCCAAGCAGATATGCTCATCTCACAGTCTGCGGTGGCAGATGGCAAGTGTTGAGTGGACAGCACAGGGCATCAGCTTGAGAGCTGTAGAAATTGATGGTCATAGGCATTACATCAGGATTTGTCTCCAGTCATCTTGACTTTGTCATGCTTTGGATTCAGACAGGCCTTGATGAGAGAGCCAGGGTGCCTCTGCACAACTTTCACTCACTTAAATGCAACTTAACACAGGTCATGACATTATCCCTCTCCCCTCACCAGACACCTTCACATCCAGTGGCAATAGGGGCATGGTGAAGCAACAGGTGAGAATAAACCGGGAGCTGCAGACCTGCATGCCGGCAGTTTACAGCATAGGTTGGCTTTTCACTGTATTAAAACAGCAGTGGAACTTAGCAGCCTGGGCAACTGAGTAGCCCTATTTAAGATTTCATGACTCACCTCCATAGCATGAGGAAATGGGCTGGAAAAGGTACCTTAAAGATTGCCTAGTAGTGTCCTATGACTGTTGGAGATCCAATCTTAGATTGTTCAAGACCAAGTTGTTGCCACTCACCATTGGTATTTGGAATTTGCCCAAATGGAGATTACATCAGCAGAATAGACCAAAGAGAAGAACAGCTATCTTTTGGTAAAATACTGTCCAGATTTAACACCCAGATAGCATCACTAAATGAATCTTGCCTAGCTGAGGAAGGACAACTCACTGAGGTATTAGCTGGATATAAGAAGAGTGTTGTGAAGTTGGTGTTGGGTTTTCTGTGAAATCACAGTTAGTTAGCAAGCTCACAAATCTCCCAATGAGCTTGAATGGCAAACAGTGAAATGCACATGAAACTTGCACTGTCTGGAAAGAGACATGCAACTATCATGTACACCAACTATGGCCAACACATATAAGATAAGAAACAAGATCCATGGCATGCAGACTCTAATATCACAGAAGTGCCAAAAAGCAGAAGAGCTCATTTTTCTTGGTGTTTCAGAGCTAGAGTTGGCACAGATCCCTAGACATGGTCAGCATCATAGACAAAAATGGCATTAACAGATGCAACAGCAACAGACTCTTACTGATAAGTACACTGAACACAACCTCCTGATTGCCAGCAGAAAATCTTTTGCCAGCCAAACTACAACAAGATGTCTTGGATGCACCCATGCTCCAAGCATTGCACCAAATTTACTGTACCATCATAAAAAGAAGAGACAGGCAGAATGTCTGAGGAAGGCCACGAGAAGTGCAGTATCATGGACTGATAACAGGCTTAACCCTGCATGCAATGGAAAAGTTCGCCTATCACTGCCACATCAGCCATCTTGAGAATCTTGTGAATGCTACTTCTGCTGAATGGATGTTTCATATTGACATGAGGTTTTTGACCAGAACACTTAATGTCCTGAATGAAAATCATGTGCTGATCTTATGTCCAATATGGCTGGCACAACAGCTTCTTATTGCCACTCCTCCAGAACAAGGAAGTCATTATTGATGTGACGATTTTACAAGAAGACTTCTTATGATGTGTATTTTGTCCTACATGAAAATGGTGCTGCTTGAACATCCAACATGGCCCCATGATGGCCATCATGAAAATCTTGATTTTGCTAATGTTTTTGAGTGAAAAGCCAAGTTTAAATGGGGTTTTCACTGAAAAGTGTCTTATGATATCTAGTTGTCCTAAATGAAAATGGTGCTGCTCAAACATCCAGTATAGCCACAATGGTAGCCATCATGAATATCTTGCTATAACAATGGATGCTTATATCAATGTTTTTTTCACTTAATGACTTATTATGATGTTCTATATGAAAATGGTGCTGTTCAAACATCCAATATGACAGCCATTGTGATCATGTTTAAAATCTTATCACTACTCTTGAATGAAAGGTCATGCTGTAGCATGGGTTTCTTACTGCAAGACTCAAGATGGCTAGTTGGTTCCAAATGAAAATGTGCCAGTCTGGTCTCCAATATGGCCACCACAATGGTCATCATGAAAATCTTGATTTTGCTACTTCTCCTAGATGGCTGATCAAATCAACACTGTCCTTTTGCCAAAAGACTTCCAATGATGTGTAGTGGTGCCAATCAGATACCTAATATTGCAAACATTGCATCCATCTTGAAAATCTTGTTCTTGTGACTACTTCAGAAAGAAAGTCGTATCAATATATTGTGTTCACCATAAGACTTCTTATGTACTGTTAGTTCCAAATTAAAAACAGTGCCACCCTGACATCCAGTATGGCCATTAGTGTGGCCTTTTTGGCCACCCTGACATCCAGTATGGCCATTAGTGTGGCCATTTTGGCCACCCTGACATCCAGTATGGCCATTAGTGTGGCCATTTTGAAAATCTTATTAATACAGTTCCCCTTGCTCCTCTTAAATGGAAAGCTAATTTCCCCTTAAGAGTTCTTATGGTGTCTAGTTGGTCCTAAATGGAAAGCTAATTTCCCCTTCAGAGTTCTTATGGTGTCTAGTTGGTCCTAAATGGAAAGCTAATTTCTCCTTAAGAGTTCTTATGGTGTTTAGTTGGTCCTAAATGGAAAGCAAATTTCCCCTTAAGAGTTCTTATGGTGTGTAGTTGGTCCTAAATGGAAAGCTAATTTCCCCTTAAGAGTTCTTATGGTGTCTAGTTGGTCCTAAATGGAAAACTAATTTCCCCTTAAGTGTTCTTATGGTGTCTAGTTGGTCCTAAATGGAAAGCTAATTTCCCCTTAAGAGTTCTTATGGTGTCTAGTTGGTCCTAAATGGAAAGCTAATTTCCCCTTAAGTGTTCTTATGGTGTCTAGTTGGTCCTAAATGGAAAGCTAATTTTCCCTTAAGTGTTCTTATGGTGTCTAGTTGGTCCTAAATGAAAATGATGCCAATTGATCCTCATTACAGCCTACATGATTGCCATCTTGAAAGTATTTTTGGCTTTGCTCCTCCAGAATAGATGGCTATATCAACAGGGGTTTTACCAGAAGATTTCTTATGGTACCTAAATGGTCCTGAGGAAAAATGCACAGCTCATACGTCCAATATCACTACCATGACAGCCATCTTGAAAGTGGTGATATTGACATAGAGTTTTCCCCAAAAGACTTGTAATGATATCATAATTGAAAACTTTTGACAACAACTATATTCACTACAAAAGCAAATTTGATATTCTTGTTTTCTAACTGTGTTCTTGAACTGAAAGCATCATGACATGGTCGCATAAAGATCTTTAAGATTTGTTTAAATAACCAAGTTTTCATAACTGTTCCAGTGGCCTAATGGTTAGAGCATCCGCCTTGGAAGCGAGAGGTCATGGGTTCAAACTCCAGCCGAGTCATACCAAAGACTTATAAAAATGCTACTAACAGCTGCCTTGCTGGGTGCTTAGCATTAAGAGGTTAGTGCTAGGACTGGTCGGCCTGGTGTCAGGATAATGTAACTGAGTGGGATATGATGCTACATGTCTGTGGCATGATACCCCAGTGCTAGTCACATGATTATAAAATGTCACACTGCAGACATCAAAGTGATATGACCGAACATTTTTTAAAGCTACGTTAAAAATCCAAATCACACACACACACACACACACACACACACTAAGCTTCCATCAGATATAGCCACTGTTACTATAAGTAGATAAAAAAAGATTTAGTGTCTTTGTCTCAAAATCAGTTGAATAAATTTAGACCAATTTTGTGAGTATCTTGCAATAAAAGCTTGTCATATTTTTATAAATGATGCTGTTTTGCATCAGATATGGTAGTCACTACTGAAGATAGGAAATCCATTAAATTACATCATTTAGAAAATCAGTTAACAAACTTAGACAAAGTTTGATACAAAGCATCTTGTGATAGCCTCCCTTTGAAATTTATGCAAGTAATGCTGATCTGCCAGCCAGTATGGCCAAGCTACCAAGCATATAAACATATTTAGACTGCATTTTAAAATAAAATAATAAAGCATGCTTCCATAACTTAATCACATTTTGCTAGAGAGCATCCTGGCATACAGACCTTTCAGTCTCTAGCACTCCTGCTTATAGACCAGAGCTTATGGGATGGCCTTTTATCTGTCATCCAACATTCATGCATGGTTTGCTCAAGTTTGTTGTTGTTACTCCTCCAGAACTACTTGGAGGATTACCTGAAACTCTACATTCACACACATTCTTCGCTTGGTATACTTGGTATGAAAATGGTGCTGCTCAGACATCTAGTATTGGCTGCCACAGCAGGTTGAGTAGTCAAGCAACATGGAGTTTCCACTAAAAGACTTCATAAGATGTTTTGTTGGTCTGAAATCAAAATGGCGTAGTTGTGATGTCCAGTATGACCACAGTGACATCCATATTGACAATCTTGTTATTGCATCTCGTGATGAATAGAAACTCATATCAAAATGGATTTTTTGCCAGAAGATTTCTTTATGGTGTCTAGTTGGACTTAACTAAAAACTGCTAATCTGATATCCAATATGGCTGGGAACAGTGACCATCTTGACATTGTTATTGTGAGAAGGAAAGTCATATTGACACTGGGTTTCAACCAGAAGACCTTTTAGATTGGTACTGCATGAAAGTGATGCTTATCTGAAATCCAGTATGGCCTGTTTGGCAGCCATCATGGAAACATTGTTATTGCTACTTCTAAATGGAAAATCATAGTGACATTAAAGTTTCATTGGAAGACAAGTCATGACATTGAGTTGGTACTGAATGAAAATGGTGCCAATCTGACTCTAAATATGGCCAATGTGACAGCCGCCTTGCAAAGTTTCTTGTTGCTACTCGGGAAAGTCGTATTAGAATGAAATTTTCACCAGATGTCTTCTCATAGTGTCTTGTCAGTCCTGAATGAAAATGACGCCTATCTGACTGCCAGTATAGTGCCCACTTTGGCCGTATTGAAAATCTTGCTATTGGTACTCCGACAGAACTGACGGTCATTCACCAATAGACTTCTTATGATATCTGGTTGTTCCAAATAAAAATGGTACCCCATAAACATCCAATATAGCTGTCCCAACGAACATATTGAAAATCTTATCACTAACTGTCCAGAATGTCCTAAATGAAAATGTTGCTGATTTTGCATCCAATATGTCTTCCAGAGTGGCTAATTTGAAATTCATATCCTTTGTCTAAAGCACTGATGTCGATTTTTAATAAATGGGGAAATTCAAGATCCTTGGTCTGATGCACAGATGTAGATTTTTAATAAATGGGGAAACCTTCAAGCAGCTGTATTTATGACCAGTCAACAGAATATATTTAAAGAAATTTTGATATTATTTATCATATTAAGCTATAAAAAAAATTCATATTGTGCTTTTTGGCACAAGTATGTACTTTCTAGAATGATTCAGCTCTGAGCTAAATTTCCATGACTTTTAGCCCAAATTGAAGCCTTTGATTGGGTATCATTGTTGTGGGTCTGAATTTATGGTAAAAGTTATAGCTTGATACCGAATATATATTCAGCAAATTTAAAATAATCTTTACTACAAAATTTGGTGCCATACATTATGTGCTTGTTACTCAGAATGTTAAGCCTTGGACATGGCTTAACCATCTTTTTTAGCCATCTAGCCATTGTCCTTTTAGCCGTGTTTTTTTCCACATAGATCTTTTGAATATGTAGCTAGACATCATAGTATCTAACATGGCCCAGTCCAGTTGGGTTCTGCTGTTAAAAACTGATTTAGTCAAATTTCTGGTTATAGTTGCCTAGGAAACAGGAACATGACTCTGTAAACCGCAACATGTCATTTTAAGTCTGTCCAATTTAACCTTTCAAATACGTTTTTCTTCAGAGTTTTGGCATATTAATGTCATGGAAGTACTGAATAATTAATGGGTAATGTGAAAAGTTCTCTCACTGCCCAATTTTGTGACATGGTACAAGCAATAACTCTTTCATTTGGTAGAGTGCATTGCTCAAAACACTGCTTTGGATACATATGCCAAGGGTTGATGTGGATTGATTAGTGACTTGATAACCCTTGGCTTGTGAAGATGATGCCAAGGGTTGATGTGGATTGATTAGTAGATTGATAACCCTTGGCTTGTGAAGATGTAACTCTGCATGTTGATGACAAAATTCAGACCTATATACATGTATCTGTCATTACATGTATTTTGATTGTATTTAAGTATTTTTGCTGCTTATTCAATGGGTTTTTGATTTTAGATTAGTAAACTGAAAAATAATGACATAAAGAATAGATAATCCTTTAAAAATAATTAATTCTTTAAAAAAATAATTAATTAGTGTGCAGTTAGCATGAAGGAAACTACATGGGATGAATTAAACTGTTGCTAGGTTGGACAAAAAATTATTGTCATTTCATAATAATTTTTTCCTATATGACGTGATTTATAGTAGGTTTCAGATGATGTTGAGTGAATTTGTTTACACATACATGTATGTAAAATGGACTCCCACCATTTAAAAAAAATCCCACAAAGAAATATTTATGTTCTGTATAATTATTAAGAAGAATTTTTTTCTTTATAATAGTTATGAAGAAAGCCTATGATAAACACCCAGGCGTAACTGTATCAGTGTGTCTTTGGTTTGCTTGTCCATTATACAGCCACATAAACACTAAGGAATTGAAATTCAGAGGTCAGTAGGTCTAGTTTAAAGATTCTTTCTTTGTGAGACAATCAATACAGAAGTTCCGGAATCAGCTTAATTCAAAACATAACTACAGTGTTTCTTTCTTGGACAGTCAGTTGTCAACTAAGTGTTATGGGGCATTATGTTCTCCCAATTGTTTAAACTCTCAGTAGCTAAAAAAAAAGAAAACAAGACAAAAGAGGGATGAAAGCTAATCTTCTGGACTTTTCTCACGCCCTATAACTGAATGAGTGCCCCAGGGTCAGAATTTCAGGATATCTGATATAGCCATTAGTGTCTTTAATCGCATCAGCTTTTAGGAAGGTTGGTGTTTTGAAAATTAACAGGGCTATTGGTAAACCAATTATGCAATGTCTCGAGCTGACACTGCCAGTTTTGCAAGCTGGCGATGCTATCAGTGCCAATTTTACATTTTGGCAGGGCTGTTAAAGCCAATTTTGCAACTTGGCAGGGCTAAATCAGAATGTGTTGAACTTCTACAACTGTGACCAAATCAGCCTAAACTAGGCCTGGCCACACAAATAGTCATGCATCATGAAAAGGAAATAAAAACTATTTTGTGAGAGAGATGGTTTTTATTCCATGTGTAGGACCAGTATTGCAAATTCTCTTTCTGTCACTGTAGTGCACATGTTGCTTATTGTATTTATCCAGGATAAGCCCCCCCCCCCCATCTCTTTTCAAAACATTTATGAAGATATTTACTTTGGATATCTTTGTCTCATAATAAGTTGCCCCCACCAACTTTTTAGACATATTTATTAGATTGTCCCCCTGCTGGACTAAACCTAGGAGAAATACTAGTATTCTTTCCCTTACTAATGTAATTCTGGACATGAGCACAAGCTACATGTACCGGTATGTTATTATTATTATTGTCACTTGTTTCTCCTGCATTTTCTTCAGAATGCATATTCCCTATTTGTTATGAATAAA
>JAECUM010038782.1:0-25770 GCA_016617855.1 Megalonaias nervosa | reverse complement strand
CAGCTTAATAATTCACACTGTATTAAACTCAAGGTATGCAGATAAAATTTATACAACAGACTTGTTACAAGGTCAAGGAGCAAATTTCTGTTCCATATATAGTGTTAAATAAGCAAATGAAGGATTTTCAAACATCATAACTCTAATTCACAATACCATGCATGATCGTATATAAACTGAACACCTGAACCATGTGTTTCATAGATTATTTTCATGTTGTAGGATATTTAATTGGTAGGTACTCATTTGAGGTGTGGTTGTAGGATATTTAATTGGTAGGTACTCATTTGAGGTGTGGTTGTAGGATATTTAATTGGTAGGTACTCATTTGAGGTGTGGTTGTAGGATATTTAATTGGTAGGTACTCATTTGAGGTGTGGTTGAAGGATATTTAATTGGTAGGTACTCATTTGGGGTGTGGTTGTAGGATATTTAATTGGTAGGTACTCATTTAGTGTGTGTGGTTGTAGGATATTTAATTGGTAGGTATTCATTTGAGTTGTAGTCAGCTTTAGATATGGTCTACGCTACATTTGTTACTCACCATATTTTCTTTTTGTTTATTTGTAGTGGCTATGGAAGAGGATAACATCCTCTCAATTATCAACCCCGAGGCAAACTCAATTATCAACCCTGAGGCAGACTCAATTATCAACCCCAAGGCAGACTCAATTATCAACCCCAAGGCAGACTCAATTATCAACCCCGAGGCAAACTCAATTATCAACCCCGAGGTAAACTCAATTATCAACCCCGAGGCAGACTCAGTTATCAACCCCGAGGCAAACTCAATTATCAACCCTGAGACAGACTCAATTATCAACCCCGAGGCAGACTCAATTATCAACCCCGAGGCAGACTCAGAAATTCTCAGGTTTTGATCCAGATTATACAGATGCTTTTTGCAAAGTTAAGACAACTTCCTCCAAGGTGAGACGAATTAAGAAGCTGGAAAAACAAAGAAATAAAAAAAAATTGAAGTCTTTTGTGACTAAAGTTGAAAAGTTGGCAAAACGTAAGGCTGTCATGCAAGCCAAAAAAAAGAAAAAACTGTCGGACAATCAAAGAAGTCTAGTCTTGTAGACTTAAATAACATGTATGAAACAGACATCAAGGCTTAAAAGCAAAAACTGGGCTTACATGAAATGCCTCCAAATAATGGATAAGAAACTGATAGCTATTTGGGTGAAAGTCAGAATTACATGTAGACCATGTACCACATTGATATTACTCCTTGAGAGGATGAACAAAGAAGACCACTTAATCAAATTTCTTTAAGTGGCAAAATACACTGCACATTGTTTGATGGTTTTTGACATGAATATAATGGTCCTATTACAAGCCATATTGATAGTGTGTACCCAAATTGGAAGCTTCCCGAAATGGCAGACCATTTCTAAATCATTGGCAGATTTGATCAATGTGGCATGCACTTCTCTGTGTACAATAGATGAGATTGTACAGAGTTGATCAATGTGGCATGCACTTCTCTGTGTACAATAGATGAGATTGTACAGAGCTGATCAATGTGGCATGCACTTCTCTGTGTACAATAGATGAGATTCTACAGAGTTGATCAATGTGGTATGCACTTCTCTGTGTACAATAGATGAGATTGTACAGAGTTGATCAATGTGGCATGCACTTCTCTGTGTACAATAGATGAGATTATACAGAGTTGATCAATGTGGTATGCACTTCTCTGTGTACAATAGATGAGATTGTACAGAAGTACAGGATCCAAGAAAACTGTGATAAGTGCCCCCCCCCCCTTGTCATTCAAGAAATCTGGAATACTATACTAGAAAGAGTTCATTCTTATGACAGAACCTTTAGGGATACACAGCACCTTGTAATGGCAGGCCTTTTGCCTATTGTCAAATTAGCTGACTTACTAAAGTCATGAATTTCTACGAATGTTGAAGCAAAAATGTTCATTCCAAATGCTGTTACTCTCTTGGGGCAGGTACAATGCCATTTATCTCTTATAAGGACATACATGAAATGTCCACACTTAAAACAAAAATATTCTAATCTGTGTATTTATGAATACCCCCATATCATCTATGGGGGTGATGTTGCTAGTGAGTTAAAAGATGTGACACTAGTTTGGTACTAGCAAAGGAAAATTACTGCTAGACTTACAGAGTTTCAGTGGAGGTTGTGGTACTAGGGGCAGTTGGCCCATGAGAGGTAAAGGTTTCAACCAGAGGGCAAGATATTGGTCTCAACCCTATAAAAAATACCCAAAGCAATTACAGGTACCCTATAACAAAATACCCAAAGCAATTACAGGTACCCTATAAAAAATACCCAAAGCAATTACAGGTACCCTATAACAAAATACCCAAAGCAATTACAGGTACCAATACCAGACCTTCTTATACCAGTGCTCCCAAGCAGATTGCAAATTAACACCTATGAAGGTAGGTTCTGTGGAAATCTAAAGCACTCTGTTATTATATGGAACAGTTTCAAAAGGGATCCATTAATTGTATAGACTGTCTCAGGATAAAAAAAAAAAACAGAGTTTGAATCCATGTCTTTCCAATCATTTTATTTCAAAAGAAATTCCTTTTTCTGAAGCACATTATTAGTAATGAAATCAAGGAACTTCTATCCAAAGGAAACAGAGTTCCATCCACATGGGAACTTCTATCCAAAGGAAACAGAGTTCCATCCACATGGGAATGTAATCACTTTGTTTCCATCATGTTTACTGTACCCAGCCCTAATTTCTTTAATTCTCTTGATCCGAAGGATACTGAATTTTATTTGAAATTTTTCAATTGCTTTGCACACCCTTTGGGTTTTCATCTGTTCCAAAGGTGTTCACTACACCCCTTTGGGTTTTCATCTGTTCCAAAGGTGTTCACTACACCATTTGGGTTTTCATCTGTTCCAAAGGTGTTCACTACACCATTTGGGTTTTCATCTGTTCCAAAGGTGTTCACTACACCATTTGGGTTTTCATCTGTTCCAAAGGTGTTCACTACACCCTTTGGGTTTTCATCTGTTCCAAAGGTGTTCACTACACCATTTGGGTTTTCATCTGTTCCAAAGGTGTTCACTACACCCTTTGGGTTTTCATCTGTTCCAAAGGTGTTCACTACACCCTTTGGGTTTTCATCTGTTCCAAAGGTGTTCACTACACCCTTTAGGTTTTCATCTGTTCCAAAGGTGTTCACTAAGATCTTTATATCATGTGTGCATGGTTCAGACAACATGCATTAGGTGTTCTTTCTATATATATGACTCATTGAATGTGGATGGTGACAGTCACATTTACTCACAGATTTTGATTGAAACACTCAAGGTTTCACAATAAATGTGGAAAATTGGTACTTATTCCATCTCAGTGAATTGGGGTCTTTTGGCTTTTGTGGTGGACTCCATGCAATTTAAGTTTATCTTAATGAAGAGAAAGTGGAAAAAATTAATAATCTCAACAAGAAACTATTTGATAAAAAATATGTTATAGTATGAGAGCTGGCATCATGTATTGGTATGATCCTAAATGTCTTTTATACAATTAGTATGATCCTCAATGCCTTTTATATTGTTTATTGGTATGATCCTAAATGCCTTTTATACAGTCTTGGAATCCCTGCTACAAATATTTGGAACATGATGAAATGAAGGACTTGGTGAAGCAATAAGTCTGATAATGAAATACAATTGTCTAAAAATAGTATCCAGGAACTGGAATGGCGGTACCAAAATGTTGCAGATAAGAATAGAAAATTTATTGGTTATGAGAAGATTGCTTTGACTATTCAAACTGATGCATCGCTCTCAGGGTGTGAAGCTTCTGAGGTTTGTTTAGAAAGGCCAGTTTCTGGTAGATGAGCAAAGAGTGAGGCTAACTTTCCAAAAAATTACCTAGAGTTGTTAGCAATTGTTTATGCCTTGCAAGCTTCTTATGGCATGGGTCAATCCCATACATTTACCCCTCTTTAAATCTATTGGGAAATAATGAACAAAATAGCTGCTGATCATGTTAATATATGACTTTTAATTGTTCCCCATTGGACATCACAGTCCTGGTTTAGTCTAGTCTTGTCATGTTTGATTTCTCTTCCAATCTGACTTCTAAGACACAATGGTCAGCTACATCTAATAGGTAAGACCCTCTCTTTAGTTGCAGTGACTGTAACAGGAGATTGCTCCAATTCAAGGAATTCCAGGAGCAGCTGTTGATGTCATTATCAGTTCAGGGAGACCAGGAACAAATAAGCAGTACAATTTGGCAAGGAAAAATTGGGTGTTTTGTGAAAGATCAGGGAAATTAATCTTTTTTGTGTCTCTGAGGTAACAGTAATTTCACGCTTAGATTCTAAGGTAAAAGATGGTAAGTCTTGCAGTGTCATCAAGACCCTCAAGACAATGTTACTTTTAACATTGAGAATGTTTGATAATGACTGGTGCATCAATCGTTTATTTATTTGGTGTTTGAAGGGGTTCTACAACAGAATTCCACCTAAACCACAATGGACTGACACTTGGGATGTAAGCCCAGGTATATCAAATACCTGTATACTCTTTTTCCTTTGGAAACTATATCTTTGAGGTTATTAACATTGACACTTTTTTCTCTATCTACAGCTCTAAGAGCACTGACTTTAATATACTTGAATTTCTGCAATATGATTTGTATGACAGATAAAGTAGTGTTCAGATTTTTTTAATTTGTTGAAAACTTCAAGACAAGGTAAGAGTTTCCAATTAGAGTTGATTCATTATAACGATGAAAAGCTGTGTTTATTGCATTCATTGTTATATTATATTGACAGGACAAAAGATATTCAGAAATTTACTCAAATTTTTGTATCTTGTTGTTCATATAGATCTGTGAAAACATGTACTACCACTTGATTAGTACTATAGCTGGACAGTTAAATACAGGTTCAGTACAGTCAGGAATTGATATATTTAAGTTCAAGGCTAATTCTTACAAAATTGCAGTGACATCAGCTGCTTTCAGAAAAGACCGTTCCTTGCAAAATATCTTGAAAACAGCAGACTGGGTGTCAGCAAGGATGTCTCACAAATTTATCTAAGGGACATTAATGATAACAATAAGGGCTTTGCAAAAGCAGTTATTACTTGCCATTAAAAAGTTAGAACTCTTTTTCACTATTTAAGGATGATGATAGGGAAGAAATGAACCAAAAGTAATTGTATTATTTGTTCTGATGCTGATTTACAGGTTAACTAATGTTTAACAATTCTGAATATGGTTACTTTTTTGATGATTAACAGAGTTTTTTCTGTCTATTTATAATCATGTTATGTACACATTAGGCCAAAGGCTTAATGGAAAATAATGGTTCCCTCACCAACCATTTGTGGAGGATGAGGGGCATTACTGGAGTAAAGCTGAAGGGCGAGCATGTATACACCCGCCCTTCCTTTGTTGGAAGTTAAGATTTCAACATAAAGGGATTCTCCCCTCCCATTATTGTTCAGACAACAAAAACTGTTTACTTTAAACTATGAAACACATGGTTCAGGTGTCCAGTTTATATATGATATATCATGCAACTGGTAAAAAATTTACCTTCTCTTTGAAGAGCACCTATTCCTCCAATGACAGAATAACATGCTACACTGTGTATACATGTGAAGCAGAATGAAACTATTTTCTCACATGCAGCAGAGAAAACTCTACAATTTGCAATCATTTGGTTTTATCTTGGTTTTTACTGTAAAGTGTCATAATTTTCAATCTGATTTTCCACATTTGCACTTATTTCACAAGTCAGATATTTAATTGAACACATGTAGAATATTATTGTTTCTTTCATCTTGGAGGAACAAATGGGTGAGAGAAAAAAATCAATGTAAATTTTGTTACGGACAGAGGCAAAGCAAAAGTTTCCAGGTTACATGACAGAAGCAAGGGAATAAGTTTCCAGGTTATATTGTTTTCTGCCAGTCTAAAATCAATGAAATCCAAAAAGTGGGAATTGTTCTTTGCCTAAATGCCAACATCAACATTAAATTCTTGTTCATTTAAAACAAACATTTCCAATTGACAAAGTTACTTAGTTTCATAAGACAATTAAACAAACAGCAAAGATTATGTACAGCATGAAAGACAAACAGCAAAGATTATGTACAGCATGAAAGAAACAAAACAAATCATTCCCATTCCTGAGTACTGGATAATTTAAATCATTCCCATTCCTGAATACTGGATAATTTAAATCATTCCCATTCCTGAATACTGGATAATTTAAATCATTCCCATTCTTGAGTACTGGATAATTTAAATCATTTCCATTCCTGAATACTGGATAATTTAAATCATTTCCATTCTTGAGTACTGGATAATTTAAATCATTCCCATTCCTGAGTACTGGACAATTTAAATCATTCCCATTCCTGAATACTGGATAATTTAAATCATTCCCATTCTTGAGTACAGGATAATTTAAATCATTCCCATTCTTGTGTACTGGATAATTTAAATCATTCCCATTCTTGAGTGCTGGATAATTTAAATCATTCCCATTCTTGTGTACTGGATAATTTAAATCATTCCCATTCCTGAGTACTGGATAATTTAAATCATTCCCATTCTTGAGTACTGGATAATTTAAATCATTCCCATTCTTGAGTACTGGATAAATGAGTCTCAGATTTACTGTATATACTTGCTTATAACTGCAAACAGCAAGATCCTTATCAGCTATAGCATAATGTGTTGCATAGACCCAGATCTGCTGGTGCATTATGTGATGGCAGATATGGGTCTGTACAGTTTGTAGTTGGACTCATCTTATAAGTGAGTATGTATGGTTCTGGACAAGATTATACAAAATGTGCAAACATTTTCCTAAAACAGAAGAGACACAATATATCTGTATTTTTTTCCTAAAGTTTTTGTCCAATGTTTCACACATATTGGCCTGTATATTTTTCAACACAGATTCAAGGTTTACTCTCAACAAAAAATATAACAGGCATTTTCCTTTTTTTGTATATATATATATATATATATATATATATATATATATATATATATATATATATATATATATATATATATATATATATATATATATATATATATATAAATAACTTATAACTACCTTTAAATTGAAAAAAAAACTGCATCTCATTTTTTATAAAAATTTCAGAGATGTTTTGAGCATTAGGAATAATTTAATGTACCTGACTTCTGTAATTTGACTTCTATCTTTAAAATGAATTTTGGCATACTTTTGAAATTGAATTTATTATACTTATATCACTTGCTTTTGTAAATCTAGGATTGTAGTCCTATCATGTTTTCAAAAATAACTTTTCATTTATTTTGGGAAGCAGATCTAACAGAAGACAGGAAACTACTAATTTGGCATGTTAGCATTGTGAGATTTAATCCTCATCAGACCACATTAAATTCTATAAATAGAACTGCAGGTCTCCCAAAGCTGTAGAACTTACTGTTGTTTAGTCCAGGTTATCCACTCTGTCTGGGATTGTACTAATCCACGAAAGCTACACCCTCTGTCTGGGATTGTACTAATCCACCAAAGCTACACCCTCTGTCTGGGATTGTACTAATCCACCAAAGCTACACCCTCTGTCTGGGATTGTACTAAACCACCAAAGCTACACCCTCTGTCTGGGATTGTACTAATCCACCAAAGCTACACCCTCTGTCTGGGATTGTACTAATCCACGAAACCTACACCCTCTGTACCACAGAACCTTGAAGAACTCTGCAAATGTCTAATGCCAAATCAGCCCCCTTACCATTAATTACCATGGTTTGCTTTTCCTATTTTCTTAGCCAAACTATCACATAATAGTTCCAAAGACATGATCTAGGTTATATAACTGAAATTGCATTATAGTACCAAAGACATGATCTAGGTTACAGAACTATGAAATCACTTTACAGTTCCAAAGACGTTCTAGATTATAGAACTATGATACAACATTACTGTTCCAAAGACATGTTCTAGGTTATAAAACTATGAAATCACATTACAGTTTCAAAGACATGTTCTAGGTTATAGAACTATGAAATCACATAATAGTTCCAAAGACATGAGCTAGTAATAGAAATATAATATCACATAATAGTTCCAAAGACATGATCTAGTAATTAGAAATATGAAATCAAATAATAGTTCCAAAGACATGATCTAGTAATAGAAATATGATATCACATAATAGTTCCAAAGACATGATCTAGTAAATAGAAATATGAAATCAAATAATAGTTCCAAAGTCATGATCTAGTGATAGAAATATGAAATCATATAATAGTTCCAAAGACATGATCTAGTAATAGAAATATGATATCACATAATATTTCCAAACACATGAGCTAGTAATAGAAATATTATATCACATAATATTTCCAAACACATGAGCTAGTAATAGAAATATGATATCACATAATATTTCCAAACACATGAGCTAGTAATAGAAATAACAAAGCTGCAATAAATCATATAGTTCATAAAGAGACTGGCTACAATTCACTTTGATTTATAAGCCATGATATTGTGCAATTACTGAGTCTGAATCATATAAATGATGGAGAAAGAACCCAGGAAAACCCTGGAAAGAACCACCAACCCATGAGAAGCTACCAGCAAGCTTTCTCACATATCCACATTGGCCAAGCATGAGACTCGAACCCACACAGACAGAGATGAGATGGCACTGATCCATAACAGTTAGTGCTTTAGACCACTCGGCCACTCAGGGCCCCTGACAGAAAGAGTTAAACAATAATGGAAGAGATATTCTGTAAGATGAATATATATTATAAAGTAAGTCTACATGAAAGCTGTAATGGACACTTGAACTTTTGAGCAGTTAGTGCTCATTTTGATGTCCACTATTTTACCAAGAAAGCAATGTAAATAACATTAATTTTTCTTAAAGATGTTTAAGCTACATGGACTGTGCAGTTTGTACTTTATCACAGTGATCAAGGTACTTTTGAACAGTTGGGAGAGAAGCTATTATATTTATTAGTAGGAATGACGGATGACATCACAAAAAATGAAAAGGATGAGCAAAAGCTATGAAGATTTCTCATTTTAAATTATGCAATTCATCTGAAGCCAGAACTGCCACATAAATATTTATGAAACAAGGCAAAAATGTCAGCAACAAGATTTAATACTATACAATATGAATATCACAATAACTCTAAAACCACCAATGTAAACAGAGATGATGAGGGGCTTGGAAGGAATTATGTTAACAAGTTCACTCATATCTCAGTTCAAATTGTCAAAAATAAATATATGATAATTCAGATTTCTTATCTCCCTTAGATACAAGATCTGTTCCTACAACTTGGGTCTCTAATATTTCAGTGTTTATTTGGTTCACTTCAACATAACCAAATCTTACTGTAAAAGGTATTTCCAGAATTCTGATGCCATGATATGCCTATGATAAGGTTATAATATCCAACTGTCTTCATAAGGGGGGGGGGGTATTCTTAAGGAGCTTTAAAAAAATATTCTAATTCTTGCTCTGATTTATAGCAATAACAAAAAATATTATATCCATTATATTAGTTCCACAAAATAATTATCTTCAGGTAAAACAAACAAAAATATCCTTACTTGAAGAAAACATTCAGGCCCTCTCCCAATGAAATGGTCCCTAACATGTTAGTGAAAACTGATAGCTTGGCTAAATAAGGCACATTAGGGTCTGTCAGCACTGGCAATGAGCTTATTAGCTGTGACAACCTGAAAGCTATCCAAGGACCCTGGCTACATGCACAGAGTGGAATAATGGGAGAATTTCTCTAATTTCATGACCGATAGGGTTTCATGATAAACAGAATACATGTATTCATAATGCATATCAACAGTTAATAGGGACACTTGTCATAAATGAATCCATACTTATGTCTTTTGCAATGCAATGTAAGAGTCAAAATATATTTGTCTTTGGCTTTTGGTGAACTATTCATTGTCTGGCCAAGTGTGTAATTACAACAAGATGTACAGCTATCCATTGTTTGGCCTGGTGTATAATAAGCTATTCATTGTCTGGCCTGGTGTGTAATTACAAGAAGATGAACAGCAGCTATCAATGTCTGGCCTGGTCTTTAATTACAAGAAGAACAGCTATTCATTGTCTGGCCTGGTGTGTAATTACAAGAAGATGTACAGCTATTCATGGTCTGGCCTAGTGTATAATTACAAGAATAACAGCTATTCATTGTCTGGCCTGGTGTGTAATTATAAGAAGATGAATAGCAGCTATTCATGGTCTGGCCTAGTGTATAATTACAAGAAGAACAGCTATTCATTGTCTGGCCTGGTGTGTATATTACAACAAGACAAACAGCTATTCATTATCTGGCCTAGTGTGTTATTACAACAAGATGAGCAGCTATTCACTGTCTGACTTGGTATGTACTTAGAACAAGATGAACAGCTATTCAGAATCTGGTCTGGTGTGTAATTACAAGATGAACATCTCTATTCATTGCCTGGCCTGGTGTATAATTACAAGATGAACATCTCTATTCATTGCCTGGCCTGGTGTATAATTACAACAAGATGAATAGCTATTCATTGTCTGGCCTGGTGTGTAATTAGAATAAGATGAACATCTCTATTCACTGCCTGGCCTGGTGTATAATTACAACAAGATGAACAGCTATTCATTGTCTGGCCTGATGTATAATTACAACAGATTAAACAACTATTCAATACCTATTCCATCCATTTTTTTGTGATGAAATTCAAGAACATACAGCAATAAATGGCATTAAAAATGCCTCAGTTTTATTCTGATCTCTGTTGTGTATTGTTGGATATAATTGTGGTTCCACCGGTGTTGGAGTGTTATGACACTAGAGATGAAGAATTGGAAAATTAAATGATACTTACCAAGTTGAAGTTTGATGATAATTTCATTGAATCTGTAAGGGATCACACGAGATGACACACAGGTCACATGACTGGTTAGTCTTCAGAGAGGTCACAGAATTCAAGATGAGCAACAGGGAGGGTGGGTGGGTGTTTGATCCCCAAGGGTACTAGAGGTTCAATAAAATTATCATCAAACTTCAACTTCATAAGTATCTTTGAAATTTCTAATTTCACTTAACTTTTCATAACCTAAGGGACACCAAGAGATGTTTAGAGTGTATTATGGGATAAAAGCATAGTAGATTAAAAAGGCATAAATCATGAGGTTTTAACTGAATGTCAAGTCAGTTGTCATATGTTTCAGATAATATTTTAGGAACATATAGTCATTGCTCCAGTCAGCTGTTTTTAATATGGTAGTCACAGGTATCTTGTTTGAAAAACTAGCGCTAGTAAGTACCATTCTTGTACCATATGGTGTGAACTATCAGGATAATAATAATAATAATAATAATAATAATAATAATAATAATAGTAATAATAATGACTTTATTTAAAGAGGGTAACATAATTAGCTAAGAACTAATCTACCTAATTTATTTATTTTAGCTGCATCTCTGAAGCCACTGGATATATTGGGTTTGAAAGAAGGAAATAGAACGGGCATTTCTAATCTCCACTGGAATACTATTCCAGAGCAAATTTCCAGAGTATTGGAAACTTTTTCTAAATAATTCCTTATTTGGTTTGGGAATTTTACACTGTTTGGTTACACATGGATCGTAGGTGGGGAGTATTACCAGGTAGCCTATAATGGAATAGTGATTGTAAATATTCAGGAGCACTATTATTGGATATCCTGTACATTAATTTGGCTTTTCTCAAACGGATTCGGTCTTTAATAGGTAATATTTTGAACTTACCAGCTAAATTTTCCTTGTTTCTTTCTGGACTGATATTAGCCCAAATGCTCTTTTTTGAAGATGTGCCAGCTTTGCTATGTTTTTATCATTTGAATTACCCAATACTGTATTACAGTAGTCTAATAGGGTTGTATGTAACTGTTATAAAATAGTTTTCTGTGCCTTTCAGGGAGAAAATATTTTATCCTACTGAGAAGCCATAAACTTGAATTGACTTTTTTACTGATGTGTTTGATATATTCAGTCCATGATAGGTTATTATCTACCAAAACACCATGCAGTCTATCATAACAGACCATTTGCAAATTTCTATCCTTCCATGTCAGACATGGTTCATCGCTATCAAGTTTTGTCCTTTTTTGCCATGTTGAGATAAGTAATATTTTAGTTTTACCAGTATTTACCACCATGCCATTGCATGTGCACCAGTTGTCCAGTTTGTTTAGGGCATTCTGTAAAGAAATTTTGAGTTCATGCTTTGTGTTTTGGATGTCTGACAATCTTGTGTCATCTGCATAGACATCTCTAGATGATATTGAGTCCCTTAGTAAAAGTAGTAGGTCATTAATAAATAAAATAAATAGTAATGGACCTAGAATTGAGCCTTGTGGTACTCCATATCTAATTGTTCCAGGTTCAGACAGAACATTATTGATATAAACATGTTGTGTTCTCTCACCTAAGTATCAAGTAAACCATCTAACTGTGCTTTCATCACATTGGTAGATTTTCAGTTTCTTCAAAAGGATTTCATGATCCACCATGTCAAAAGCTTTCCTGAAATCTACAAATACAGATCCTATTATTCTACCTTGGTCAAGTGCTTGAAGCCATTTATCAGTTAGGGAGATCAAGGCAGTCTCACATGAATGTTTCTGTCTAAAGCCTAATTGATTAGGGTATAACAACAAGTGTTTGGTTAAATATGACATGAATAAGTCAAGGACATGTTATTCAATCAATTTTGACAAGTTTGGTAGTATTGAGATTGGCTGGTAGTTATCAGTATCATTCTTAGAACCAGATTTGTGAATAGGAGTTACTTTTGCAGTTTTCCATATTTTGGGGACAGATGAGGTTGCAATACTTAAATTGATTATGAATGTTATGTTATCTAAATTAGCAGAGACAGAAGATTTAATGAGTCATGAACCAATCTGATCAAGTCCTGTAGCTTTCTTGGTGTCAAGTTCATTGAGACATCTTTTAAAAAAGTTTTTTATACTGGTGGGATAGAGAAACACCTTCTTAGAGATTTTGCTGCTGCAGAACTTTTTCAGTTCATTAAAGTTGTTTTCTATCACTGGTTCTTTTAACTTTGTGGTAATGTTGGTGAAAAAATCATTGAAAACATTTGCAATGTCAGTGTCATCAGTGACTATGGTGTCATTTACCAGAAGTGAGTGAATTGATGGCAACAGCTTGCATGATGGATTTTAGCCATCTTAAAATGATGTCACTGCCTGAAAAGGGGCCTGGAAACTAACAAACAGTTTGATTTCATTATTCCTAATACTATTTGTCATATCTAATATCTACAGGAGTAGTTACTGTACAAAGTCATATCTAATATTTACAGGAGTAGTTACTGTACAAAGTCATATCTAATATCTACAGGAGTAGTTACTGTACAAAGTCATATCTAATATTTACAGGAGTAGTTACTGTACAAAGTCATATCTAATATCTACAGGAGTAGTTACTGTACAAAGTCATATCTAATATTTACAGGAGTAGTTACTGTACAAAGTCATATCTAATATCTACAGGAGTAGTTACTGTACAAAGTCATATCTAATATCTACAGGAGTAGTTACTGTACAAAGTCATCTGTTGTTGCATAAACTGCTATGCAAATTTCACCTAATTGATTTCCTGCAGATTGTTACTTAAAATGACCCATTATACACCTAAATTTATAAGATTCTAAGAAATGACCCATTATACACCTAAATTTATAAGATTCTAAGAAATGACCCATTATACACCTAAGTTTATAAGATTCTAAGAAATGACCCATTATACACCTAAATTTATAAGATTCTAAGAAATGACCCATTATACACCTAAATTTTTAAGATTCAAAGAAATGAAGGGTTTGCTCTCTTTAGGCAGAAAGAAATGCCAGTGCAAAAGCAATTTGTATGAAGGAAATTTCAAGGAAAGTTTAAAACCAGCGAAAACAACTGAAGGTATCTTAGTACATCATCAACATCCCATGTGACTATATTCTTGGTTAAATTAGGTCTCTTGTGAAACACTCATCTCCTAAAACATTTCAGCAATGGGTGTGAAAATAACTGGAACCATCTGACAAAACTAGAACTGTGCAAATAGCAGGTATGGTTGTACTGATAGCATTACATCCTTTTCCATTATAAGAAAGTATAGGTAGGTAAGAATTCCAGAACAAAATGTACAGATATGCAAAATTGATAGAGCATCAGGGAAATATTTCCAATACTGTAACTGTGCTGTCTCCACATGGAGCATAAAATGTCAGAAATTTACTGCAGTAATTTCTGTTTTCATAGCCTTCCCAATAATGGAAACACTTCCAAGCATATCTTTTTCAATGGGTGCATTATGGTGGAGTCTTGTCTGATGTTCTTGTATGACTAATCTGACACAAAAGACTACCATCCCATCCCCCCTACCACCTCTTCTAATTTCTGTTAGAATTACACTGGAAGAGGGAAGAACATATGGCTGAATAAATCACTTCAAGATACAGAAAAGGCATCAACAAGTGAAAGCTTACGGGTCTGGTTGTACAAAATAAAATATATCTAGGCATCTTACAATTTAGTCTTGAGGTAAGAAGGCCAATACCACATTATGTTCAGTTTCATAGAAATTCCCAGGCCACAACATGCATTCAGAATCATGGTTTAATCTCTGCAATAGAACATCAGCCTCCATGTTCGATGTGCCTGGCAGATGACAAGCAATGAGCCAAATATTTATTGCTCTACATCATTCACATATTTAAAAAAGCTAGGTCATTGAGTTCCTCAACACAATTGCCAAATTTGCCGGTGGCCTAGGGATTAGAGCATCTGCCTCAGATGTGCGAGGTCACAGGTTCTAGCCCCGCCTAAGTCATACCAAAGACTTATAAAAAATGGTACTAACAGGTGCCTCCTGGTGTTGGGATAATGTGACTGGGTGGGACATCATGCTATATGTTAGACATCACTATAAACTGTCACACTGCAGACATCTTAGCAATATGACTGAAAAATTATTAAAGCTATGTTAAAAATCCATATCACACACACGCACGCATGCATGCACACACACACACACACACACACACACACACTGCCCAATTTTATTAATGTATGAAAGTGCAAGAGTATTGTCCATAAGCAGTCCTACTTCCAGACCCTTAATCCCTAAGCAGACACATTGTAACATGAAGACCTGCTTTTAGTTACAGTAATTTGAAGTGCCACAGTCTTTCTTCTGATGACCAATGATCTTCTGTTGATAAGCTAAATTTTAGCTAAATCTACCCTACCCCAAAACAGTGTGTTATGTCAAAACCACTACTAAGAACCATGTTGGTTCATAGACAGGATCAATAATTGAATGCCCATTTTAAATCCATCAGTGAACAAGTTTGCAACCTTTGTCACTTAAAACCATGGGACTGTCAAATTCACTCCTATGCAATTTAACAATGTAGTCCTTCTCTGTGTCAAGGACTCTGTATTACAGGAATGTGTACTGCGTATGGCACTCTAGGTATGCTGGCAACCATATTTCCAATCAACCTAGTGAAATCCTGAATATGAAAGGAAATTGCCTCAGCAACTACTGGCAGTCAGATACAAAGCTATCAGCCTTTTTATTGTGTAAGGCCCACAGTCAAATGTTTAACAATGAAGACCCCAAACAATATTGAATCCCAAGTTATGCACCAAATGCAGTGTCCTGCACATTTCTTACACAGAACTGTGATAACTCTGCAAACAATGCACATGAGAACCTTCAGGAAGGTCATTGTGATATTTTTGGGAAAGAGGAATACTAATTCATTCCCCATTCTTGCCCAAGTGTGTGAGTCATCATCATTGTAAAGGTGCAGAGGGGGGAGGGCCCTTCAATCTATCATCAACTCTGGATGAAAGAAAAATATCTGCTTGTGTATGTGCTTTATAGAGGATGTTATGAAGTGAGGTCACAGTACTATATAGCTTTCATAGGAGTGAGGCCACAGTACTAGATAGCTTTCATAGGAGTGAGGCCACAGTACTAGATAGCTTTCATAGGAGTGAGGCCACATTACTAGATAGTTTTCATAGAAAGTGAGTCCACATTACTAGATAGCTTTCATAGGAGTGAGGCCACAGTACTAGATAGCTTTCATTGAAGTGAGGCCACAGTACTAAATAGCTTTAATAGAAGTGAGGCCACAGTACTAGATAGCTTTCATAGAAGTGAGGCCACAGTACTAGATAGCTTTCATACGAGTGAGACCACAATACTAGATAGCTTTCATTGAAGTGAGGCCACATTACTAGATAGCTTTCATAGGAGTGAGGCCACAGTATTACTTAGCTTTCATAGGAATGAGGCCATATTACTAGATAGCTTTCATAGGAGTGAGGCCACAGTATTACTTAGCTTTCATAGGAATGAGGCCACATTACTAGATAGCTTTCATAGAAGTGAGGCCACATTAATAGATAGCTTTCATGGAAGTGAGGCCTCATTACTAGATAGCTTACATAGGAATGAGGCCACATTACTAGATAGCTTTAATAGGAGTGAGGCCACAGTACTAGATAGCTTTCATTGAAATGAGGCCATATTACTAGATAGCTTTCATTGAAATGAGGCCATATTACTATCTTTCATTGAAGTGAGGCCACATTACTAGATAGCTTTCATAGGAGTGAGGCCACAGTACTAGATAGCTTTCATAGAAGTGAGGCCACAGTACTGGAAAGCTTTCATAGGAGTGAGGCCACAGTACTAGATAGCTTTCATAGGAGTGAGGCCACATTACTAGATAGCTTTCATAGGAGTGAAGCCACATTACTAGATATCTTTTATAGGAGTGAGGCCACATTACTCGATAGCTTTCATAGAAGTGAGGCCACAATAGTAGATAGCTTTCATAAGAGTGAGGCCAGAGTACTAGATAGCTCTCATAGGAGTGAGGCCACAATACTAGATAGCTTTCATTGAAGTGAGGCCACATTGCTAGATAGCTTTCATAGGAATGAGGCCACATTACTAGATAGCTTTCATAGGAGTGAGGCCACAATACTAGATAGCTTTCATAGGAGTGAGGCCAGAGTACTAGATAAATTTCATAGTAGTGAGACCACAGCACTAGATGGCTTTCATAGGAGTGTGGCCACAGTACTAGATAGGTTTCATAGGAGTGAGTCCACATTACTAGATAGCTTTCATAGAAGATCAGCTTGTTGCTGTCACAACAGTTCATTTGTAGTACACTGGTTATCCATAAGCAATATTCTTTGTGTCACATGACTCTCATAATGTAGCTCAAGATGAAAAGGCTAAACTAACTCTGCTGATTGAAATGACTGCAGCCCCATGAGTTCCAATAACATGCACAATCTCAATGTCATGAACCATATTGGTGCTATATGTATTTGCAGTGGGTTTCCAACAAGAGTAAAACCCTTTGCTGATCTCTCATAATGTTGCTCTAGGAAAAGAGAGTGAAACTATCCCAACTAATCAAAATTACTGTTTTGCAGCCCCAAAAGCTCCAATAATGCTCAATTCTGGTGTCATGAACCATATCAGTACTAGATATACATGTAGTAACAATGTTTCCAACAAGAAAAAGAAACTTTTGTTCATCTGTAACGTTGCACAGATGGCCATAGTTTCTTACAAAAATCCATGTGCAAAGGGAGGCTGGTTTTTGGTTTTGCAGGTAGTGCATTATCTATCAATATGGTAGCAGTGCTGAGCAGTGCACTGCAAAAATTGCAGATAGGATGGAATTGCTATATACTTATTGCAATCTCACGATCCATCTTAGTCTGACTGTCTTTTACAGGAATCTTCCAAACACAAGGGAACACCATGGACTAATGGAAACACCAAAATCTTCATTGGTAGCTAAATCCATGAACTGACCATCATTTTGGACTTGTGTACTGACCAGTCACTTGAGCTATACATCATTTCATGGAGTCCCTTAGGGTATGAAACATTTCATGAAATATGGGTTTAAAAACAAAAGTTTGAAAGTTCAAATCCATCAATCATAACAATACAGTGCAACTGTACCTATAATAGAAAGTAATTTACATCTGAATGTATAATTTTCAGTATAATTTTTATTTTCCTGACAACAATATAGAATCATGATCACATTTCATAACTGCAAATTTCATGGAAAGTCAACTGCAGACAGATGGATAGATAAGTTAAATTTCATGGAAAGTTAAATGTGGACAGATGGATAGATAAGTTGAGACTAGCTATCTAGCCCAAACAAGTGTTCTGTGGGACAGTGTCTTACCCATGAAACATGTTATGATGAAAAGCTTTCTGCCTAGGAAAAGACCATTTCATTTTGGGGGAGGGGGTCCTTAAATAGACTAAAATATAACCTTGCTCTGATTTATTGAAGAAAAGATACTATTATATCCATTACATAAGCTGATAAAACTAAATTACCTTGTGGTGAAACAGAGATATATCCTAGGTTCAAAAGAAATTCCCTGCCCTGCCTAGACCCCCCCCCCGGCCCCCCTCAATTGTCTGTCCCAACCCAGGCAAAACAATCCCAGCAAATCAGGGAACAAACTCAAAGCAAAGCAATATTATTTCCAAAGTTTAAATTGAGAACCATATTTGTTGTAGAAGACATATAGTCATGTTCTCCAGTGGTAAAGTGATGCATATATCTCTCCAATGCACAAGCAAGACCACAAATGGCATCATCAAATGTGCAGATATGATGTGACTGGCAAGACTACTGATGGCATCAATTATGTGAAGAACTGATGTGACAGGCAGGACTATTAATGGCATCAAAAATGTGTAGATCTGATGTGACTGGCAAGATAATAAAATGGCATCAAAAATGTGTAGAACTTATGTGACAGGCAAGACTATCAATGGCATCAAAAATGTAGATATGATGTCCCTTGTGATATTAGTCAGTCCAAGTTTTTCTGCCAATGTGGAAAGTCTTGAAGGATTCCAAGGAAAATTAATAAGTAGTTTCTCTCGTTAAACAAATTGTCCAAGGGACACTGAGGTCTTGAAATTTGTGAGACATGAAAAGTGAGAAGAGACAGATGGAATTCTCTAATGATAAGCAAGTTAGGGCTTGGGAGGGCAAGGTTAGTCTCAATTAAATGTGTTCATTGATGTAAGTTTGTAATTATTATTGAATGTATTCATCTTAAATTCAAACTTCAATTTTTCCTTGAGTTCAGGAAATAATTGTTCATGATCTATCATTCATATGTTGTAAGAATGTCATACAATATTTCATTTTATTATATGCTCATTTTTTTCCTCCATTAACTTTACATTGTCAGAATCATGCAATATTTTGTGATACTGAACTCCCACGCAACATATTGCATTCACGTGAATAAAGGAACTACTTTCTATTGTAAACAAACAATTTGTTTCTGAATGAACTAAAGCAGATGTTTTGTGGCCTGCCACATACCAGCTGCTTTGGAACATTCTGCATTAACTTTTTTGATACAATGTTTCAGATTTAGGTTAGCTATAGATGCCAGACAGGGTCCTTACAAATAACATGCAAGTGACAAGACATAAACTGTCTTCTTTAGCTGGTAATGAAAATGGCAAAAAATATACTTACAGTTTTACATCCTGAATTTCTTCAAAATGTACTTTCTTAGTTCTGCAAATGCTATGTCATGGGTTCTCAAGCTTAATTACACATTTCAAATTTGTACTGTAATGTCATCTATATTCCAAGTGCAATTACATCCTCCTTACTGCACTCATATTGAATTAAACATTAAATTCCACAGTGTCTTTTCGATAATTGCAATGGAAAGACTTCATATATTTCCCACATTATGATTTGAATCATTCATTGACAGAACAGAAACATGCTTGCCAATGTCAACACACTTCTCCCTCATTGCTTCATTACGATGTATTTCATTTAGAATTGGCACAGACGCTGAAATCGACCTACTTCATGTAGATAAATCCAGTCCATAATCACGAAATTTCATCGAATCGACAAAAATACCAAAATCTATTCATTCCAGATCAAATGGAAAAGTTGTTGCAATGCGCATTCATTAACAATATCACTCCAAATTTCAATTTTAACTAGACCTAAATGCCATTTTCTTTCGAAACTTATGTCTAGCACACGACCAACTTCAAATTTATCTGGGTGGAGTTATGTGCGCATTAATAATGTTGTTGTGTAATGATGAATCTGCATTTGTGTATTTAGTTTGGAATATGGCATACATTCAGTTACTTTGTTTCTTGCAGTGTATTTTTGTTTATATATTTAAGCCTTGGGTAGAATAAGAAAATGAGCATATAATAAAAAGGTTACTGCATTTGTATGGGAAAATATGAACTCATTTTGTTGGATGGATATACTGCACTCCCAAGGTCATGCTGTATACACATCTGAAAAACTTGTTCATATTTTCCCATACAAATGCAGTAACCTATAAACATGAATGAGTTCAGATTTAGTTGTTTTGTATGCAATAGAAATCGTGTAGTGTAAGATTTCATGCATTTCTTCTGATACAAATTGTGTGAATATGTAAATTATGTCTTAAATGAATTTATGATGAGGTTTGATTTTTCTTATGTCTAGAAATGTATGCATATGAATCACTAATTAGCAAAGTAATGTAGTTAGGACAAGGAGTGAAGTATATTAATTTATGTGTAATTAAGTCATGAATTCTCTTCAACCAAGAATCCAGGAATGTGTGCCAACTGGCCTAGTTCAGATGGAAAATTTATAGCCACAACGGGGCAATAATAGTATCTGAGAGGTTTAATTATGTCACATTCTCAGATGGAATGCGACAGCACCTAGACAAACATAAATTCACAATAATAGGGATGTGAGATTGTATTAGGCTGTGAAATGACCATAGCAAGTTCTGCTGAATGTCAATAGACAATATCTGATGCAGAAGAGTGGGAATGTTGGTTGATCCCTGACACATATTGAAATTGGGTATTATTTTTGGGGTATTTGAAGGAAAATAGCTCCATACCTGTAATGCACAGCTGGAAAAGAGCACAGTCTGCAACCAAGAGGTTGATGACCCCAAGAGGTTAAAGAGAGAGAGAGAGAGAGAGAGAGAGAGAGAGAGAGAGAGAGAGAGAGAGAGAGAGAGAGAGAGAGAGAGAGAGAGAGAGAGAAAAAAAAGATAGAAATGCCGATCTATCACAGGCAGTGATTTGGAAAAGACCAGAAGCACCAGGTGATGTTGTCATGATGGCAATCTGAGTTCAATCAATCACTTGATCATATGATGAAATTTGTTCTCTCAGTATAACAGCATAGCTAATTGAATTTCACATAAAATTTGTGACTCTATTTCTGAGAGAAAGGGAATCATTCAAATGTCATGTTTGATTTCATTTTTGTGTATGCAATTCATTAACATTTTTTATTTTTACATCGGTGGGGGGGGGGGCTTGTGTTATTCTTATCCATACCTCTGCTCAGAACTCTGTTATTCCATCCTTAATTTCATACTTTATTCTATTGTTTACTCAGTCTGGGCAATAACACCATGGTCAATCATCTCCTAGATAATGATGACCAAAAACCATAAGGGGTTGGGTGGATCACACATCACCACCACCTCCTGACAACATGATATGTCTGGATAGGATCTTCCACCTAAGCAATTATACTATCTGATCACACTGTTAATAGAAGAAATGTGATAGACCTCAAAGTTACTGAAAAGAAAAAATAAATGAAGTGGAACAACAGCTATGAGATGAAATTGCTATGAAAACTGTTTTATTTGCAAAACATCTGTCTGCGTGGGTTTGAGTCTCAGGTTCAGCCAATGTGAGTATGTGAGAAAGCTTGCCAGTAGCTTCTTGTGGGTCGGTGGTTCTTTCCAGGGGTTTTCCCTGGTTCTTCCTCCACCATTAATACTGGCCACCATGTATAGCCTATCTTGTGCTGAAAAATGGCATTAAACCCTACAACAACAACAACAACAACAATTTGCAAAACACAAATGTGTGGGTGTGGTCATAGATGTTATTTGTGGAATCACCACTAATGACTACCATTGGCTTTGGTGTTGCTGGAATTGTGACTACAGCAAACATCATCGGTTCACAAGTCAGACTGTATGTTGGGGCTATTTCATTAGTAAACAGTGTCATGGGTGGCACTTGCAAAATAATTTTGTGAAAACGTGTCAATTCAAAACTTCATGTGGTGGCAGTCTCAGTATCATCAGTAAGTTATACTCAGTGGCCCTCATATATAAAACAATTATTATGGCTGAGGTCAAGATGGTGTTGGTTGAAATGGAAAACCACCGACATCTCTGTGTACAAATACAAAACCTGGGAGCTAGTGACAAAAACAGGTACAGTGCCCCAGATAATGATTAAATACCAGTTTTTTCTTTCAGGATGCATACCACATATACAAACATTTTTCTTTCACTTAAAAGATTGATGTTTCCATGCATACATTTGTGTAAATAAGCAACTGATTTAAACACTGGTGCCACTTACATTGTTGATATTATAAGCTAAAAAGGCACATGCACAGCATGAAAACAAGCATGGTAAACCAGTCTAACTTTTATTATTGCAATTGACAGGATGCTTGATTGCTCATTTCTTGCATAAATCAAGTGTTCAAATAATATCAGAATTTGCTAAATATAACCAGGAAAAAAGGGAGAAAATCTGCAAAGTCTGAAAGTCGATTTCAATGATTATTAGCATTCTCCAGTCAAATGACAATCAATAATGAGAAGTATTCCCTCAGATATAATTGACACTCTGTTGAATCAGGGTCTATTAAATCATCCATGATGGAAACAAGGCATAATAAGCATGTGTTGTGTGGGAACAATCATTCTCATACTTGGAAGTAATGGAAGCAAGAGATACAGAGAAAAGGCTAAAATGTATGTATTGTACCAAAGACAATGTCTCCAAGGATAATACAAGTGCAGAGAAATTCATTTTGCTCGAGAACATAAAGCTATACAAATTTCAATTTGAAATGATTATAATTTTAAATTCAAAAATACCCAATTATTTTAGTAAAAATCTAATTTCACTCAATTAATTTTAATTTTAAGGGTGAAATACCCAGTAAGTCCAAAAGTTATCTGGAATGCCACATGATTTACATTCATTAAATATCAAATAAATGTTTGCCTGTGTATACTGATCTTTCTGCAAGCTCACAGCACAGCAGCTCTCAACCCATGACAAGCAAAACTTTCACATGGACTCATGTGGGCTACAATCACAGACATACACAAAACTCCTCAGTGGGGAAAAGTCATATAGAATTCTGACTGGGTTTCAGGCCTTGGAAGCAAAACTGATCATATGGTCTCAAAGCCCCATTATTATACAGAAGCCATTTACCTCCATGCCCTAAATCACAAAATCAAACAGCACTACTTACAAACTCCCACAACAATGAAGCACAGTGAGTGTAAGTTACTTTTTATATCCACACATCAAAAGCTAACTGCTGAAAGTTAAACAAAATGTATTACAGGAAAACACATTAGTCACTGTCCAAACTAATCTTTCTAAAACAGTTCTCTAGATTTACAACAGGATCATATTCAGGCATCAGACTAAAATAAAAAAGCTTTCTCCTCAGGGTCATTATTAAGGGATGTGGGGACCACGCTGTACAAGACATGATAAGAAATAAGGGATGTGGGGACCATGCTGTACAAGACATGATAAGAAATAAGGGATGTGGGGACCATGCTGTACAAGACATGATAAGAAATAAGGGATGTGGGGACCACGCTGTACAAGACATGATATTCCACAGCTCACTGGATACCACATAACTTTTGACATTTTCCACACATGTGATATGTTTTGAACAACCTTCATGGAGATTTTTTTCTTCTCTTCCAGGGGATTTTTCAAAATGTTTCATACATACCATATGTACAATTATTAAATGGAATTTTTGGCTAGCTTCATGAATTTTTATAATTTTTTCTGTCTCTCTTTCCAAAAGTCAATGTCTGACACAGGGACAAATTCTATGTACCATGAAGTATTTCTACAATGAAAGAGACAAAGATGTTTTTGTTTTTTTTACATAAATATCAGACACCAATTTTCAGTTAAAATCTGAAAGAAAGTCAGGTGAATTCACTATTTTCATGGGTTACAAATCATTGCAGATTTTACTAAAAGCCACAAATTAAAAAACATTTAGCCTTCTATCAAACCAATAAGATCCTATTCCCAATTCATACATTTAGGTACCAAAAATTCCACTTTTCACAAAACTGCACAAATTTTTATCCACAAAAATAAATGAATTTACAGCATTTCTTCAAATCTCTTCCATAGACAGCCATGGTAGAACAGTTGGTAGAGAATTGGATTCATAATGAAAGCGTAGCAGGTTCAATACCTGACTAGGCCAACCCAAATCAGCTGCCTCAGCGTGTCTTTGCGCCCATTTCCTCAGCAATAATTTACAAAACGTGTCATTAATATCAACCGAAACAAAAATTAAAGACATAATAGCGTTGCAGTGAACAGTTTAAGCAAGGCATGGTCTTCTGAAGGGATGGATGACTTTGCAGACCAAGGCTGCTTGCTATTTTATTACAATTATTATAAAACAAATGTAGAAAATACAATTTAATTCATGCCATACTAAAGTGATTTCTTAGCTAAACTAACTACTAACCACAACAACTGACAGTGTAAGAATAGACCAGGCATGACCAACTGACAGTGTAAGAAAGAACCAGGCATGACAGGAAAAAATATTACATTTTGAATTATCTGTCTTACCTAGAGATGTTTCATGCAAATCATTTATCATTATCATGCAAATCATTTATCTAGTGATACCATGAGTGGATTATTCAAGCAGGACTGAATATGTTGACTTCACTTTGTGATTAGATAAATCACATTTTCATGTTTTATTTTAAATTGTGACCTCAGTGAAAATAAAAGAAGTCACATGTTCAGTTGAAATTACAACTTAAATATATTTATAAAAATTTAGCAGATCTTAAATGATTTAAAATGCAGAATCTGTCCTTAAAGGTAACAGAAAAGTTAAAATCTAGCACAAAAAAATAAACCTTGTGTGCGGATTTGCATTTATACAGATGGCACTTTGACTGACTCAAGTTATTCTTGTAGGTCACTGAAAAAGTTAAAATTTAGGCACAAAGAGACAGCTAAAGCTTGTGTTTAGATTTAAAGAGATGGTCAGCATGTTTTTCATTAATGATGATAAACACTTAAAAGCAGAGAAGTAGAAAATAAACAGGATAAATCAAAATGTGGAAGCCTACACAAGCTCTTTCTTTTTACAAATAAGTAATGCTGTGGTTATTCATCAAGTCTGTGTTTTCAGCATATCTCTTCTCTCTCATTCACTCTCTCTCTCACACACACACACACACACACACACACACACACACACACACACACACACACACACACACACACACACACACACACACACACACACAACACACACACAAATACACACACACACATGCCTTTTCAAAGATACTGTCAATCAATAATCAAATAGTTTATGCTCTCACTTATTTAATCACTTCTTCGGTCACATGTGCTTCATAATTTTTGAGGTTTGGAAAATGAAAAGTGGTCTGTTGTTTCTCATCTGAGTTTGTTTCTAGAAAACATTGTTACTGATACTAATTATAGGCACTCTCCTTTCTTTTCTTTTTTTATTTACATGTGTATACTTT
>JAECUM010038781.1:0-48216 GCA_016617855.1 Megalonaias nervosa | reverse complement strand
TAGATAGATAGATAGATATAGATATATATAGATAGATAGATATATATAGATATATATAGATGTATATAGATAGATATAGATATATTGTTACGTATCGGCTCGTTCGAAGTAACACAAAGAAAGAGTGACTACAACAAGCTCTGTAAATTTTAACAAAAATAATTTATTTCCCTAGAAAACACGGTGAAAAGGAAAATAGATGAAACAAGACTTACGATTTACGAAGAAGATCCAAAAATTTGTTCTAAAGTTGTGAAAACACATAAGTCCTGTGAATAAACAGTTCTAATTTGATATAGTCTGAATCTCAGTTCCGTTCCAAGATGGCGGATGATGACGTCAGACGAAGGCTAACAAAATGTCCAGAATTTTCACTGTGAATCACAATTTGTATTGTTCTGCTCCAATTTAGAAAAAATTTCAGCAAATGTCTTTGTCCAAAGCCAGTAGTGTTGTTCTCCAGGGAAACTAATTATTATTTAGAAAGTAGATAAAGTACAGCTACCACCACTAACAATACACATGTTGTTCCTCGTAGGAACGAACAACTCTTTCCAGCTCAGGAATACCTTTTCCTTAAGGTATTAGAAACTCTACAAGATGTAATGATGTGACTCTCAACTATGACTGACTACGACTATGACTACGACTGAAAATTTCTTACAGGTAACTGAGCATTTAAAACAAGCTAATACGTCATTTCATGTACACATGCACGAAGGGCACACGTGATTTCGAAATCACACCTGGGCATTACAAAAGCGTAGACAAGTATGATTAGTAATGACGTAGTCACAGCCAGTCATTTACACAGCTTTTCCTGACTGTTTACTTGCAACGACAAACTATCATACAAAACTCGTGCTTACACGAGTCACATTTACGTTTTAAATAAATACGATGTTTCTAACAAACTATTAGACCCATGCAAACATAATCATCATAATAATAATAACTACATTTAATGATGTAAAAATGAAATAAAAATGAAATAAAGAATTAGAAGAATTTAAATTTTAACACATATGTAATTTAACTACAGGGTCGTAACTGTATATATATACATATATATATATATATATATATATATATATATATATAGTATATATATATATATATATATATATATATATATATGACTATGTAACTGTGAGGACTTGATCATTCGTGCTTTAACATCTAGAACTTTCAAGTTGCATTATATTGTGACTAGTTGCACTAAATTTTATTTTCTTCAAATAAATGAATTCAAGTGATTATTTTCTCTGGAAATACAAAAGTGCTGTAATAAAATATTTGGATACAGACAGTCAAAGGAATTTATACTGAATTCAAACCTGGAAGTTTAATACTGTGATTCAACACGACTGTTGACACATCAACACTCTATAAGCTATAACAGACACGTAATCGCCTTCAGTTTTCGGATTTCTTGGGGCTTGTAGTGAGTTTTATTCAGGACGACTTTAAATTACTAGGGCTTGTGTCTGTAATTCTTGGATTATTTTGGGATTTAGTTCGCAATACCGTAAGTTCTTTTTTCTCGTTTTTACTTTGTATACTAGCGAAATAAATTATTTGTTAAATTTTACAAAAGCTTGTTGTCTTTCACTCCTTTCTGTTACTTATTTTAAGAGTATAGACTCGTAACACTATCAACAAAAATTGGTATAGAAAAAAGTACTCAAAAAAAGCACGGGAAAACTGGAAAAGAGAAAGCAATGAACACTAATTAAAACGTAAAAAATGCAGAGACGAACACGGGTTACTAATAATGGATATATTAAAAAAAGGCTTCAAACAAAAATACCAGTATAATGGTGCCATTTTCAGATTTATACAGAAAACAAGAAGCATTGCGACAAACATTATATTAGTCGCTGTATTATCGATACTAGATGTACTATCAATGGACCTGATGTGGGAATGGGTGAGGCGGTAAACGTTACAAAACATGACTGTATTAGTGTCGATGATATTGATGCATCTAATATTTATTTTGCAGTAAATGCTCTTGAAAATGGAATATTTAAGACTGTCGAAGATATTAACTTGAAAAGTAACAAAAGTTGCAGAGAACAAGTTGGCAATACATTAACTGCTCCAAGTACATAGTTGGTACTGGAAGAGGTAACAAAATCTCAGAATTTCACAAAAAACTAGTTGATAATAACAGAACAAAAAATAAGAAGCACAGGAACTGTTCAGACAGATTCAATACTTCCTTTACTGGCGGATATATTTGATGAGCCTTCTTCAGACATATCTATTGATTTGTCTAAACTTCTTGTGTATTGAAAATTATTATAGCATGTTTTTACAAATACATCTCTCCGTCAGAGATGCATCTTTATGTCAAACGACGCCATTTGGAGGGGTAACATTGATTTCTTTACACAAAGTCGCATTAGTGCTAATTTTGTTTCAGTAGCAACTTGCTTATTGGCCACAAGATATTGTTAACTCACGTCCAAGAACAATTATTGCTTCAAGTATTACTGCACACACTGTAATGGGACCAACTTCCCAATCGAGCGGTTCTCGAGAAGAAAACTTTGTTTATGTAGCGGAATCTGGAAATGAAACACAACGTACTGACTGATTCAATATTAACCCCATAGTCTGTCTGATTGAAACGTCTTGTATACAAATATCATTTACTATCAATAAGGGAAACAAATGTATTTATTTCAGTTTTGATCACAATTTGAAGCTTGATTGCGCGTTATCGACTTACTAGCTGTTGTCAATGATTCAATATTGAAAGTTTTACTAAACATTTCAGAGTCGATATCGTCGTATCTTATTTGAAAATTATTTCATCGAGAGGCTGTCACGGTGAAGGTCACACTTTGAATATTATTTCATCTAAAGGCTGCCACCATGTAGATCACGCTTTGAATATTATCTTACAGAAAGGCTGCCACCATGTAGATCACGCTTTGAATATTATCTCACAGAAAGGCTATTCACCACGTAGATCACACTTTGAGTATTATTTCATGAGAATCTGCCTCCATGTAGATCACACATTGAATATTATTTCATAGCAAGGCTGTTGGTGCGTTGATCACACTTTGAATATTAGTTCATAAAGAGGCTGTCACCATGTAGATCACACTTTGAATGTTATTTCATGAGATGCTTCCACCGTGTAGATCACTTTCAACATTATTTTATGGAGAGGCTATTAACCATGTAGATCACACATTGAATATTATTTCATAGAGAAGCTATTCACTATGTAGATCACTCTTTAAATATTATTTCTTGGAGAGGCTGCCACCATGTAGATCACAAGTAGTGAAGGGGGGCTGTTTAGGGCATATGAGGCCAAAGAAGGAAAAACACCCTGGGGCTGTATGGGGCAAAGATTTATACAGTCTATGAAGACATATAGCGAAAACACCCTGGGGCTGTATAGGGACAAGATTTATATGGCAAACTGAGTAAACCTTTTCGAGGCAATGAGATGGCCCTAAAAAGAGCCTTTGGGATCTTCTATTTCTCCACTTCTTCCACCATTTCCTCACTTTCTCTATGATTCCTTTCTTCTTCTTCTTTTCATCATCTGGCATCCAGTCAGGATGTCCCATGGATCTAAATTTTTCCTGCACCTTGATCCAGTTGTTGTTCAGTCTCTCAAAGTCCTCTTTTTTCTTTCTGTTTTCTTTGTCCTTTCTCTCTTTTGTCCAGGTATCTTTGATCTTCTTTACCTCTTCTTCCAGCACCTTTCTCATCATGTCTTCAGCTTTCTTTAATTGCTTTAATCCCCACTTCACATAAGACCACTCTGTAAAATTCGCTAGGGCTTGTAGAAAGCACCTCACTTGGATGACATCATCAAGGGCCTGCTTCAATGTTCCCACTCTCACATATTTAGGATGGATGAAGCCGCTTAATTTTTCTACTTCCTCCTCTATCATACCTTTCACTAGATCCATGGCTATTTTCAGGTGGATGACTTTGGTAACTGGATATCCCCATTCATGTTGAAGCCTTTCCACTACGTAGGCTACATCCACCATCCAGTACCAACTGTCTTTCAATTCGTTGAACAAATCCATCTAGTGTTGACTAGTCAACGCTGGGTACCCAGACCGAAGACCACTCCGTCTTATATACGTGAAGCACGGACGTGAAGGAAAACATCCCTTACACTCACTCCACATATTATCTACTATCCGCACCAAAGGGAAGAGAAGAAAAAACACACCATATCTACTATCCACACAGAAGGGAAGAGAAGAAAAAACACACCATATCTACTATCCGCACAGAAGGGAAGAGAAGAAAAAACACCAATATCTACTATCCACACAGAAGGGAAGTGAAGAAAATAACCTCATATCTACTATCCACACAGAAGGGGAGGAAGAAAAAACACACCATAACTACTATCCACACAAACGTACGCAAACGCATTCAAACACACACTCTACTATCCACACAGGCACGCGCGCACATCAACACACACACACACACACACACACACACACACACACACACACATATATATATATAAGTAAAGGAGTGAGTGTTTATGGTCACACTACTCCACATTCACACAAACTGACAACTTGCATAGTGACTCTTTTCTAGAGATCTGGTTAGCCCTGAGAAGGGCTGTTTTCCTTGGAACTTCATATGCAACTCTTAATGTCTGCACCTTCCAGGCCGGGCACCACAGACACATCTCCTACTCCAATCATTTGCCCAATTCACATTTGTGATTGGGAACGTAGAGGCCTTTTGAGTGGCTTCAGAACCCCAATCTTCAGTTTGTGGGATTCTGAAGACTTCCCTCTGTCTTCTCCTATGCAAGACCAGGGGATGTTGTTGTCGTGGTTGCTCTCTCACCTCCTCCCAGTTTTCTGTCTGGGGAACTACAGGCATCAGTACTGGTGGTAGAGGTTGTGGCAGTGGCTGTAGCTGACGTAGTTGTGGTGGTGCTACTATTCCCTGTGGAGGCCTCCTCACCTCAGGCTTGACCTCAAACACAGGTCTCAGTATGAGGTGATGTAGGATCCCTGTCTTCTTTTCCTCTTCTTCTTTCTTCTTTTTATCCTCTTCCTCCTCTTCAAGCCTGGCAGCTTCTGCTCTGGCCTCCATGGCCAGCTCATCTAAAATGCGCCTGGCGTTCTCCAGGTGCATCTGAAGTTCCAAGAATTTGGCAATTCTATTACTCATTTTGTTACAGTTAACGAATCAACGATGGGTAGCCAGACTGACGATCGCTTTGCTTTATATCCCTGGAGCACGGACGTGAAGGGAAACATCCCCTGACACCAAAACTTGCAACACCCATATTACCATCACATAGAACGCGTGGACTTAAAAGAAACACTCGCGTTGACTTTTTTCCTTACAAACACAGACAAACCGTATCGGACAAAACAGTGAAACGAAGTGTGAATTTTTACTTTCAAAAGAAACGAAGTGCTTGTAGACACTTCTATTTTTTAACACACACTCACACACACACACACACACACACACACACACACACACACACACACACACACACACACACACACACAAAATGTTTTGGCAATTAGATTAGTATGTTTTTTCTAGAGGGTTGGGGTAGCCCTGAAAAGGGTTGTTGTGTTGACGGGGAGTGATGGCAATCTTTTATCGTCTAAGAATGCGTCCCTGTCTGGCGGCAAGCTTTCCTACAGGATACGGTCTGCTTCTTCGGAAAGAGAAGGAGAACTCTTTCGTGTCTACTCAGCAGTCGACAAAACCTCTGTCTGGTTCCTGCTGCTGTTGCTGCTGATGCTTTTGTTGCTGCTGTTCTCTCTACTGCTTCTGAAGTCTATATTTCTCCGTCCATTCTTCTTGCTCTTTCTTGATTTCTTCTCTGAGGACCTTTTCTATCAGGTCTTTGGTCACTTTCAACATCCTGACATTCTCTAATTCATCAGACTTTGTATCAGGTTTTCTTTCGACGATCGTTAAAGCCCACATTGTGAGGATTGCCAGCGTCTGTCAGGGCTGTGTCGTTAAACTTGTTCTCACCTGCTGTGTCAGGTTTCCAAACCACGCAAGCATCCAGATGAGTGTTCTTGGTCTCTATTCCGTACGTAAAGAAATTTTCTAGGTACGCACGGTAAGAGTAAGTATCCATGATACTGCTGACCAGTTTGTTATTCAAGCACAAATCCACTTCGCTGATCAAGGAATGCATGAAATTGTTCACGGGAACTACTCTGGCATCGGCTCCTGGATTGGTGTTGTCCGTTTTGATCACTTTCAGTTTCAGATACAAGTAACTGCTATTCAGATCAATGTAATCTTCAGGCTGACCATTGATTTCAAATTCGATGGGAGCTGAATCCGTCAAAGAGGAGACGGGATGAAATTCTACCCATTGGGATTCTTACATTGTCATCATGGTGAGTGGCATGGCAAACAGATCAAGTTCCGACTTGGAACAGGCGCAAGACTCTCGGTGCATCATTTTCTTTCTTTCTCACTGTGATTTTTTAATAGTCAAAACGTCTAATTCTCGGACGGTGTTTCTTTTCTTAGCCTTTCTAGCTCTGGGGGTGTGAAATCCTCTGAAGGGGTGTCTTCGTCGTCTCTTTCTGCCTTGTCCTTGTTGTGGCGTCAGGGAAGTAGGAATGCCTGACTCGGCAGTGTCCGGGTCATTTATAGGAGTTTGTCGTCAGTCCAAAATGTCTTTACCCGTTTGAAGCAAGACATTTTTGCCTTCTCTCAAGAAAGCTTCTTTGGGGTTTTGTTTGTCGATGATGACATTTTGGAGAAATTCTTTGCCTTGCGTCAAAGCGGCATCTTTCAAAGCGTGCAATCCCCGTGTCACCATCTGTTTAAAAACAGGGGCCACCGAACGAAAGGCCGATTTCAGCATATCTCCTAAACCTTGCCCTCGTTGTCAAACGACTCCTTGGTACACAGGATACATGACTTACAAGGGGTTAGAGTAATCGTTTTCAAAAATGTAGTTTCACTGTGACTTTCCCTTTGGTGAATGCAATATTTTGTCCCAGATCTCCTTTTATAGTAATGTTGACAGTGTCGAAACACGACTTACTGACGTGCAAATAGTGAGGATGTACAAATTCGCGGTGAAGGTGATAGGTGTTTCCACCGTCCTCGTCAGCGTTCGTGGCAGAATCCACTTTGAAAGGAATGACACGCAGTAACGGTACGGAGGTGTGTCCCACCACGTTGTACTCCACCACATCAGAGTACACAAATATCAAATTCAGTCCTTGGTTCATTTCTACAGGGAATCGAAAATATTTTGCAAAATTCAAGTTGCCGGTAATGGCTGATATTTCGTTTTTAATCTTGATCAACTTGATGTCTCCACCCAAAATGTCAAACAATTCAGGACAAAATGTAATGGCCAATACTTTGTCCTCTGAAAATTTCATCAGTAGGCGACGAGCAATTTTGTGGTACTCGATTGTGACACTTTTTCTGGTGTTCTCCATGGCTTTGCCAAACACAGTATTAAACTTGGTAGCAATCGCGTTCATCAGGTGTTGACCGCTAAAATAATAGCCTGCAGGAATGGTCAACAGATAGGTGAACTGTTTAGTTTTGTGGTCTGAGTTTTCATTGAGTCACCTGCAGTGGCGCGTTCATCCAAGTTTTGTTGCACTTGCTCGTCATGAACTTCAACCGTAAAAGGATATTTAGGAAGGAAGGATATTTAGGATTTGTGTAGGTGAATCATTTCCACCAAAGCCACTTCCGAATGGGCTGCATGATCCAGTTCGATGGCATGATGTAATTTGGCCGTGTAACAGCACAAAGTATTGTGGGGAAACACCTCCATGGAACTGTCACTGGGTAACGTTAAGTAAAATTGGTTATTCATAATTCCAGAGTTCTAGTGTCCGAGGGGTCGCTGGAGGTCAGAGGTGTGTCTAAAAGAGGATTGTTGTGATTGTTATGGTGACTGTTTGAAGGGGACTGACGTTGGACCAAGGCTCCTGTTGCAGGAATATTTCAGGGACGAAGGTAACCGATGCAACTGCTGAGTAAAGTGGTCCACAATTGTTTGTCTCCTTGTTGCAAACTCAGATTGGCAATGGCAGCACCGATGACATAATACTCCGCAAAGATCTGGCAGATAAAAACGATTTGCGTTTTAGGCACACGTTCTCCACGCCACACCCACAAGGGTTGATTTTGTAGATCTTTCAGAGAAGAACTGGGGGAAGGAGTGGTCGCTGTAGTGGTAGCGGTTGAGGTTGTGTTGAAGGGCATGATGGTTACTTCTTTTTATAGTCAATGATTTGCGAAGAGTCGATTCAAGAGTCAAAACTCGGCGGATATCCTTTCCAACGCTCTGTGACTTCTTTGACACGACGTTTTCCCACTTTTCGGGTTCTTCGATCGAGAATGCTTTCGATCTCGCACACATCGTCGTCTTTTTTGGTCACACGTTGTAACTCCGGCAAGTAAAACGTTCCTTTTAACACTTCCCCGTTCATGTCTTCTAATTTATAGACGGCAGGATGACGGCCACGCACTCGTTCAGTGACACGAAACAATTCGGTGGTCCAGTTGTGTAAGCGTACAAAGGTTGTCGAGAGTGCGTTTGGTTTTGCCAATGCGCACTCAATCTCCTGCTGCCAACACCCCACCTTTCTTGGGGACAGACGGGGACGTACCAAACAGGTGCTCGAAGACGGTCACTTCGTTGTCGGGAGTCACTTCTTGGGGGGCACGTCCGATGCTCCGATGGTAAGATTGGTTGTACGCTTTGACTTGGTGCGGTAAGATGTTGATGTACTTGAGAGTGTGTTGATGCGTAAAATATTTCCACATGCGTTCTTTCAAGGTGCGTTGAAATCGTTCCACGATGCTGACATTGGTTTCTGGATTCTCGGTGGTGAAAAAATGAATGTCACGTTTCTTTAATTCTTTCTGGAAAGCTTGGTTCCGAAAGTCGGTGCCTTTGTTGGTTTGCCATTGAAGAGGGTGACGACCGCTTTGTTTCAACACTAGAGGATATTCACCATCTATATCACCCTTTGAAGGAAATTGCCTCTTCGGTCTGCATGAATTCTCACGCTGAATAGGACAGTCACGATCGGATTTTATTTTCCATTTTATGTTTGATTCACTGGTGAGATGTTTCAATACAACATTTATAAAATTATGTATGAAAATTCATATTACTAATCAATGATATGAAACATAGGCCTTAAAGGACGAAATTCTAGTGTAAAACTTGTAAGAAAGTCGTGGGCCACATCTTCACAATAATGATTATTTGATGTTGATTAGGAGTCAAGTTCTATAACTGTAAAGATAATGAATTGGATAAAAACTTTTGTAAGGAAAACCCTTCCAAATACACGTAAAAAAGGACTATACTATACAATCGAAATATCGAAATTAAAATTCGGTCTGTATGGAACACTGAAGATGTGTTAGAGTTTATGTGAATGCCAGCACCGCAATGATTGTATTGGTGAGTGAAAACGAAAGTTCCGCACATGCAGATACAAAGAACTGCACATCCAGACACATAAACACACAGATTAGGAAGATTTGCCCCTTTCAATTAAACTTAATCGTGAAGTACTGCATGATAGTATATAAGGTGTTAAAATTCTTTAAAATGTAAATAACTAAAGTAAAGATTCATGAAAAACATTGTAATATCCGCTTTCCTCAAAATGTCAAACGTTTATGTCTAATAGTTAAGCGCATGTCAAAGTGGTCATGTATGCATAATTATTTAGATTAAATTAAATATTAATTGTTGTTCAAAAATGTTATCTTAAAATAGTTTACCCAACGTCTATTGAATGCTGGTTGTTGAATGCTCTGCACCTTAAACGTCATCAAAGGATTTCAGACGAAAATTATTGATCTCTATGGACAATTGCAGCCAATTACTAAACTGGGGTCAAGAAATGAGGATGTCGGATCTATCGTAACATATAACAGGGTTTTGAATTTATTTTCAACACACGCTGCTTTCCTTGTGATATCACAGCACGCGACATTCAATTCGGTTTGTACTGGACCAAACCTTTAGGTTCAACTCATCCAAAACGGTCTACGTACTTTAATATTGATGTTGCAGTATGCACTGTTGGGGGTGGGGGTGGGGGTGTAAATAACGACCTTCCAAAAGAATATGTATGTATCATGGTCCAAGTAAAATGAATAATTGTCATTTAAGGGTATATGGGATCAAGTTCTAAAAATAGCACTCATTAATGCAATGGTCGATTGTGTACGCTTCCATGGCCTGTATAACTTTTACTGTAACTGAATTCACAAATAAAATTGTCTCGCATAGTGTTGCTCAATACATCAAGAGCCTACCAGTATTCAATTTCACAACAGACAAAATACCTTTTTGTTCTAACATTCACATAATTTCGTTATTCTACCAAGCAGTAGCAAGACTGGTCATCCTTGGATTTAAGAGCGAATATTTTGCCTACGTAAATTGTAAAAGGGAGATAAAATATAATAATGATTTAGTAGTAAAATAAGACGATGGAATAATAAAGACAATGGAAAGCTATAGCTGACTTTAATTGATTTAATTTTCATTACAGCAGAAAAACAATTAAATGATGGACAGAATGAGAAATCCAAAAGATGAATTATGCATTTCTAAGTAAATATATCAAAATAAATACGTATTATGTAAACTATAAACTATATATCATATATATTATATTCTACTATCTATGTATATATGTCATTTATGAATTAATCTAACGATGGATGCCATCTTTACTCACCTATTATATTTGACAATAACGTCGCTTCAGTAACGAGGTTATTATAAACCAACACCGAAAAAATTATAAGAGGATAAGAAACGAAAATTATGACGAATCTTAAAATAGCATTCTGAGTGATCAGTGGAAATTTAGAGTAAGGTCATTGAACTTTTATAGCCTAATATTGACGATAACGTTTAGAACTTTTTGTATGAAATCGACATGTACTTGAGGTATGAAGTGTAAACTGATTGCAACTGGCCGGTTAAAAAAACAACGTGCCATTTCAACGCAGATTCAACACTAAATATGGAAGATATGCAATGGCAGTTTGAATGATTCCCTGTCAATACTGAACGATCATGAATGGGAAATATTCTAATCAATTGGTCATTTTCATCCCATTTTGTATTAGTTACCGTCTAAATAACTAAAAGGATGAAGCAGGGCTTGGATTGGATTTAGCGAAAACACTGAAAGCAATTTCGCGAATGAGATATTTATCTATAATGTAATTAAACGATGAATGAATATGACACCATACTCGTGCGCGTCAAGTCCAACAATGTATTTTTCAGAATGATGCGCACCGAGTTAAGCAGTTGATATAAGGAAATGATATTGGTCCTAACTGGAACTATTCAGAACATATATAACTTTAATGCGTAATCAAACAAGACTCAACGTATGGAACTTGGAAACAAATGATACGATGTATGGTTCTATCATCATGGGTGATCAATGTATAAAATTTGTAACCAATATGAATAAGGTACATTTATGTCTCCAAAGTGTTTGCAGTGTAGGATTGATACACAACCTTCAATAATATAGGATTCGATCGCAAGCGTGATTAAAGTATAGAATTATTACAACATTATGAATTGCATATGTTTCATCAAGTGGAGTATATTTAATTATTGATTTTCACTCATATAGCGATATTGAAATATTGATTACACTCTTATAGCGATATTGAAATGTTGATTACACTCTTATAGCAATATCGAAATGTTGATTACATTCTTATGGCGATACTTAAATGTTGATTACTCTCTTATAACGATACTGAAATACTGATTACACTCTTATAGCGATCCTGAAATACTGATTACACTCTTATAGCGATACTGAAATATTGATTACACTCTTATAGCGATATCGAAATGTTGATTACACTCTTATAGCGATACTGAAATATTGATTACACTCTTATAGCGATACTGAAATATTGATTACCTCTTATAGCGATACTGAAATATTGATTACACTCTTATAGCGATAATGAAATGTTGATTACACGCTTATAGCGATATTGAAATACTGACTACACTCTTATAGCGATATTGAAATGTTGATTACACTCTTATAGCGATAATGAAATGTTGATTACACTCTTATCGCGATACTGAAATATTGATTACACTCTTATAGCGATAATACATTTTTTCACTCGTATAGTGATATTTAATATAGATTCAAAAATGGAACGTATATGTCATGTCGACGATCACGACGTATTTTCTGTTCCACGGCTCTCGTCAAATGGTCAAGGAGCCACCACGCATGGCAGATCCCTCCCTGTCTGCCGAAGGATGCATCGAGGGACTACTTATTCCATGCATACCCGCTGGTCCCGAAGTTTTGGTCCCTCACTACGAGAAAACCAAACCTTCGAGCCAACAACGCCATCTACAACTACGTATTACGACTCCCCCATCAGAAAAAAAACATAAAGCAAAAAATAATGACTGAACCGTGTAGCACGTGAGAAACGGTATTTTATTCTCATACAGTAGTATACATTGCACATGCGCTCATATGAACTGATTTAGTTAGACGTTTAATTCATTTCATCGGAACTTCTATACAAAGTTATTATAATAACTACATTTCTACATGAATCTGCGTCCGGTAAGTATAATCTCACTGAATTATAAGAACTCGAACATTAATCGTCATTCAATTCAAGCTAGGTATAAGTTAATTCATTTATCTGTCCAGTTATGAAAATGGCGAACTTGATATGATAGCATGAATTAATATGATATAGGCGTGAGTATCTGTAAAATGTATAATAAATTCTGAAACATCCACTATATAAAACAATTCTATCATATAAGACGGATAGCGAATAAGAACGTCATTTTAGAATTTCACATACTTCCATTGCTGAAGATTGATCCTGTACAATGGACAGCTTCCTGATATAACTCTGTAATGTGATAGAGCAACGACAGTTGACTCTATACGTACCCTGGCTGTAGTTGAAAATCGACAACCAGAAAACTTGTTCAGAGACTTTGTTCGTGCATTATTGTGCAAATCGAAACTCAGTCTTTTGAAATAGCTAAAGTTCAAAATATACGACCCTCAGGTAACGCTGTAAGCGGAAAGGGAACCAAGTACATTTTCGTTCATATTTCCGTGACACACACTAAGTTTATCATAGGCAATAAATGTTTAAAAAGAACCTGAAATATAATTTGAATCAGATATTTTTGACCATTTTATACAGATTTTGATTGTGCGCTAAATGTTTTTTTGCTGATTCAATCTTTTATAAGGTATACCCTTTTACATCTCAAAAATAATGATTTTCAACCCTCTGTCTTCTTCTCATAATGGCGGGTATAGGGTTAAACCCAGTTCATAGACTCAATGTTAAGAAACAAAGAACATACAAAGAAAGCTCTCAAGCAAGCTTACCAGGCTATATTGATGGTGCTCTGTCATTAGATAATGTGTAGGGATCACTGAGTGTTTTTGAGCATGGAGAGGAAGATGTTATGGTTGTTTTAACTGGTGTACAGCAAGAACTCAGATCACTCAAACGAAACTAATCGATCTTGAACGGCAAATTGGTGACAACTCATTTCGTCAAATGCGGGAAGAACATAAGCGCTAGCGGGGAGATTATGAGACTTTGTTACACAGTTATCATACCCTTGGAAAAGGCTGTTGCCATTTAGAATCTCAGTCCCGACGGAACAACTTAATATTCTGCTGAATGAACCACGAGACCTGGGAACAATGTGAAGAGAAAATCAAAACATACACGCTGGACGTCTTTGAAATGAACACTGATCATATACAGTTAGATCAAGTAAATAGGATTGGAAGTGATACCAAACCATAATTAATAATTTTAAATTTGCGAACTTTAAAAATCAACCAATTGTAATGTCAAAACATTAAGAAAATGCAGAAAGAAATTTGTTAAGATCCACATACCCTCACCGAAAACGACACCAGAAACGTGACGTAGATGTAAAGGTCTTCGTACAATTCATGGTAATGCTGGAAATTACAATCGTCCTCCACAATAAATAAGCCGGTGAACGTCATCGGAAAATCCAACAAAAGTCTGGCTGAAAAATATAATAAAATATTGTTACGTGTAGGCTTGTGCAAAAGTAACAAAAGAAAAGAGTGAAGTCAACAAGTTTTGTAAATTTAACAAAATAATTTATTTCCCTAGAAAACAAGGTAAAAATATGAAATAGGACTTACGGTTTGTGAATCTAATCCAAAAATTAATCCTAGAATTGAAAAATATAAGTCCTATCACTAATAGTTCTAATTGAATCCAAGTTCGAATCTCGATGAAGATCAAATATGGAAGGCGATGACGTCCTCTATAACTAGTTTGTGTTGATGTGTCAACAGTTCCTTGTTGAGTCACCAAGAATATAATTCCGGCTTTTGAATTCCGAATAATTTAGTGAATGTCTTTGTCCAAGAATTTCGTTGAAGAAGAGTATTTTCCAGGGTGAATAAATTATTTTAAATACGAAAATCAACTCAAATCGTAACAACAAGAAAAATACCTTCAGCCCGAAAGTATATATTTACGACTGATCAAATCCACTAGAAAATGTGTTTTAACCCGCTATTTTAGATCACATGATGGCTCACGTGGTCACTTGAACAGCGCAGTAAAAAAAAAAATGCCAATTTGCACGTAGGCTAGAATAGCCCTGTCTAAGAATCAGATTTCCACACTGGATATAAATTTAAAAATAAAACTGTTTACAACAGACTAACACGTGGGTTGAACATGACCTTGGTAATGACCAATCATTTTCACTCAGTATTTACAAAATCGGAACCAAGGTTAATAACTAGGTTAACTAAAAATATAACTGAGCAATAGACTGCGTGTTTATCAGGTCAAAACAGAAAACTGAATTTTCCGAGAAAAAAAAAATCAAATCCAGTAAATAAAGCTATCATTACAATAACGTAATGAAATAAAAATAAAATAAAAGAGAATTTAAAACTAACACACAAGCAATTAAATTACATATACGTAACAATATACTCACGATCTGAGCAAGCAATTGTTGATGCACATGTCAATGTTTACTACAACCCACGTGAAGACAACGGAATGCCCACTGACGTTAACGATACTCAGCCATTGGCTAGAAACAGTAAACTTGAAACGCCTCAAAAACCAATGCATAAATATAAATATGGTCAGGGCCGTCACACGGAACGCGAAAAGAAAACCAATACGTATGTCTGTTTGAAACATTGAAAGCTTGTTTAAATATGAATCTGAATCAAACATTCAATCGTTCATCACAAGATTTGACATCTGCGCTGTTTGTGAAACTTCGGGCAAGTCAGAAAGTCAATTCAACGATTTTGTAGAAGAATACTTTATATTTAGTAAACTTAGTGAAAAAAACAGTCACGCTTGGCATATACTCAAAAGGCATGACTATTTGTGAAGTCAAAATTAGTAGAAGAAAATATTGTGAAAAGAATTTACTTACGTCTGTCTCCACTTTAAAGGAGACCATTTAGGTAAAGATTTGATACCTTATTTTGCATCTTTATCACCAGAAGCGTCTCCGGCATATGATTCGATTGTCACTAGATAGAATGGGTTAGAATTATTGGAAGAAAGGGTTCTGTCAAAACTAGCTTTTCTCTTTTGGACTGGGGACCACAACTGTAGAAATGGTAATCTTAATGATTTGACTGGGGTCCACAACTGTAGAACTGGTAATCTTAATGATTTGACTGGGGACCACAACTGTAGAACTGGTAATCTTAATGATTTGACTAGGGACCACAACTGTAGAAATGGTAATCTTAATGATTTGACTGGGGACCAGAACTGTAGAACTGGTAATCTTAATGATTTGTGTTAGCAAATGATGTTCCAAATTTTATGTTAGAAGAAAAGGGTTTCTATGAATCATATAAATTTAATATGGAGTGAAAATCGAAACATCCAGTTAGTAAGGCATTCGGTATCTCACTGACTGACATATGTAACTAATATTTGTAAAACATACTCTATACATAACCTAAATGGTATAATGCACCAAGATCGAAAGGTAAATTTAACATGTACCGCAAATGTTGACTATATGATTGCTTCATACGGTCTATTTAAATATTACTCAGATTTTGAAATTGGTTCTAGAAATGCATCTGTACACTTTCTTATCATATGTGGGTTCACTTTTCTACTTGCTGGCCTTAGAAACATGCATGTATCGGATGAAAGGTATACTATTCAAAATGTTTTGACAGTTACAGATGGAATGAAAAACAAAGAGAATAAAGAATTTATTATTCACTCCAACATGAACTTTCTGAATTTTAATATTATTTGAATCATTCTTTTTTCCCGTGGGTACCGATGAAGCAAACTATGTCATGTATCATTTGTAAATACATAAATGATACAATGTACAGCTTCATATATGACAAACCAGCCTGGTGTATGTTGTTACAGTGTAACATAGATAATAAAACACAGCCTTTTTGGCATTATAAACAATGTGATCTCTTAAAATCGCAAACAATACCCATATACTCCCCATAAATTTCGATTGAGCAGTTGCATTCTAAATCTGACGGATTATAAAATGAGTAGAAATAGATTCAAAACTGTGAATTGCATCAAAACAGAGACTTATGAGAATAAAATAAGTATAATTAAGGTCAGATCTCATAGTTTTGGAAGCTGCTTAATCTAACACATGATCGCAAAGCAAGCAGTAACAGCAATAGCTCGTGACATCAATGGTACGAATACTTCAGATCATTATTGCATCGTAATGCCTTAAAAATTAGTTTTCATTGTATGACTTCAGATGATATTTTTGAAGTTCTCAAAAGTATTCGAACTCTTAAATCAGGAAGGGCTGGTGAACCGGATGGAATAAAAGCCGAAATGATAGAAAAACACGACTCCGAACATATGTCCTTGTTAGTCCAATTATTTGAAGAAATTTTTGACACTGGGCATTTCCTTGGACAATGGGCGAAAGCATTATCTTCCCATTACACAGTGATATCTCTCTCATTGATATCCGGAATAAAACTTTTATCAGTATTTTAAACTAACGCCTCTTTCAGTGGTGCGAAGCTAAAAACAAAATTGAAGAAACTCAATCTGGATTCTGCAATGGCTTCTCAAGCAATAGTTCAGAAATATCTGAGTATAGAAAAGGAGGTAGTTTTTATTGTAACCTTTTTTACGCAACTAATCATGTAGAATTGTTGACTCGCTTGATCAGCAAAGGTATCGATGGAAAGTTGTTTAAAATTCTAGACTCCATGTACAAGTAATCATGTAGAATTGTTGACTCGCTTGATCAACAAAGATATCGATGGAAAGTTGTTTAAAATTCTAGACTCCATGTACAACTAATCATGTAGAATTGTTGACTCGCTTGATCAACAAAGGTATCGATGGAAAGTTGTTTAAAATTCAAGACTCCATGTACAACTAATCATTTAGAATTGTTGACTCGCTTGATCAACAAAGATATCGATGGAAAGTTGTTTAAAATTCTAGACTCCATGTACAACTAATTATGTAGAATTATTGACTCGCTTGATCAACAAAGGTATCCATGGAAAGTTGTTTAAAATTCTAGACTCCATGTACAAAAAGATACGTTCATGTGTGCAAATGAACGCGCAATATACAGAATTCTTCACCTTTGATACTGGTGCCAGACAAGGCAGCGTATTAAGCCACGTTCTGCTCAATCTCTGTATAAATGGTTTAGTATCAAAACTCCGACAAAGGTGTCTTAATGGTATCTTTATTACACAAGAAATATCTTATATGAATGCGCTGTTTTATGCTGGTGACGTAAACGTCGATGTCAGTTCTTTACAAAGGCAAATAATTGTTGTGGATATATTTTGTGAAAATAGTAGAATGTGTGTTAATTTAGATTAAAATACTAAATTGCCGTATTCAGAATCGGTGGATTTTTTTTAGGAGAAACGAAAAGTGATATTATAAGGGTAAATTAATCCAAACCTTAAACATGGGATTGTATTTTACTCATAAACTTATTTCGACGAATCAAAGCAAGAACTTTTATTTCAAGCAATGTATATGGTGTAGAGTAAAGCTTTTCACCTTTCATTATAATTTCGTTCGCAGATCTACCAAATTCTTTGTACCTCTAAGTGATCTTAGCGACTCATCTGTACGTAAACAACCAACCAGATGAGATACTTTGCAATTAATTTGTGAACGTTTCTAATAACCCTGGTGTTTAGTCTTTAGTCTCTACAATGCCTGACCGCTCCAGTGGCCTAGTGGTTAGAGCGTCCGCCTCGATGCGGGAGGTCGCGGGTTTGATCCCCGGCCGAGCCATACCAAAGACTTATAAAAATGGTACTAACAGTTGCCTTGCTTGGCGCTCAGCATTAAGAGAGTAGTGTTAGGACTGGTCGGCTTGGTGTCAGGATAATGTGACTGGGTGGGACATCATGCCACATGTCTGCGGCATGATGCCCCAGTGCTAGACATCACTATGAACTGCCATACTGCAGACATCGTAGCGATATGACTGAAGAATTGTTAAAGCTACGTTAAAAATCCAAATCACACACACACACACACACTACAAAGTCTAAATGCAATAAAAAAAAATATGATTGATTTTGGTTTGGTGTGTTGATTTATGTACACATTGGAACCATTTCTCGAGGAAAAGGGAACTAATTGCTAGCACACACAGAGGCTGGCCTGAGCGGGTATTGAGCCAGTCACTATTGGATCGCGAGTCCGATGCTCCCGCAAACTGTCCTACGTGAAGATCTGACAGAGACCTATTAGAGGTCATGTTCTGATGACCTTGGAGTTAAGCAATGGAAATTCAACTTTCAAAAATCTGAAAGTGAATCAAATAGTTCGGCACACATTGATGCTCTTTACTCTCCAGACTCGAAAATATACGACTTCATCTGATTACATGATAAAATTAGGGATCATGGTACAACATAGGTCACCAAAACATGGCCCCTAAGCGACCGCTCTCAGATCTTCAAGTAGGAAAGTGGAGATCTGATTTTAATCAGATTGGAACTTCGAGTAGGGTCATGTTCGAGTACAAAAATTTCGTAATCGCTTTTGGTCACCAATGATGTCCTCATTCGGATGTCTTCATTCATTGATTAAAGAGGTCGTACGCGCCGACAACATTCTCGAGCAAACTCTGGCGAAAACACGAACGAGTTATTTGCGAGAAAGCCCCCAAACGGACCGATCGAATGTTAGGCCAACTACGATGAACGTGCAACGACGCTAGTGCTATTACAGTGTGCGGGTTTGTTCCACAATGATTGGCGTCGTCATGTTTATTTATTATTCTGGTTTTCTTGATGAGATTGTAATCATCTACATGACCGTCGGAGTTGTATTTAGACCGACAAGCTGCACAGCAGCACTCAAAGCACAGAACTCATCATCGATGTACGAATTGTATTCGTTATATGCATCATGGATGTCTTCAAGAAGTTTATGCATTAACAAGCGAAATATTTTCGGGTCCATGATTTTGTTGGTGAGTAGCGCTGACAAATCAATGGGGCCTCATTAATCAGTTATGGTACGTTATTGCCATCGCGGCTTGTTCCCACGAGCGTTTCCAAACCTTTCCACAAGTTCACGGCCTGTCATCAAGTAATCACCGATACCTTCACAAGCGTATTCTTCTTTTTCCTCAAAAGGTTTTCTCTCATTCCGACTTTTATCATTTATCATTTTCAATATTATTGTGAAATATTCTCCACTTTTAGCCTGTTGACGAATACTGTTTAAACTTCTCCCAAAACACTCACTTACCTCAAATATCAGATGCTGTATTGTAGTTACGTGTCTTACAGTATGGTTCCGTTACATAATCTCTTCAGTTGCTTGAAAAAGGGGTGGGAAATTTTACACCACCCTCCTCGATCTTTGCTAAATTGTTAAATATATTAGGCTTTGGTGTCCGTGACGTGCGTTTGGTGTTGCCATTATCTCGGCTCTCTTTGGGCGCACAGCCTCATCTTGTACCACAGGGTCATCTGGACGCACAAGTATTCAAAGGACTGGGCTGTCCTGGCAACTGGAATCCCACGATAGCGACGGTTTCCGCTACTTTTTTCACTTGTTCCGCCGTTTCTCTCGTGTGTTTGATTAGCGGCGCAAACGGTTATTCAAAGCCATCTGTCAGATCATCCTATAACAATGCAAACATATCTCTGACGCGTTCAAAGACATCTCCGTAACTGCGAAGAAGTTTCAGTAGATCCTGGACAGCTTTGTCGCGTCAGTCAGCATACTAGCCTATGGCATCACTGACGGTCGCCATTATATATTGTGTGCTTTGTTGCATGAAACCTCCTACTGAAAATACAACGCGGGTTTAAATACGTAGCGGTAGAGCTGCGATCGCTGAAACTTTTAATCCATGTAGAACAAAGAAGTTCGTGCTTATGTTCATCAACACACTCAAGTACATCGACATCTTACCGCACCAAGTCAAAGCGTACAACCAATCTTACCATCGGAGCATCGGACGTGCCGCCCAAGAAGTGACTCCCGACAACGAAGTGACCGTCTTCGAGCGCCTGTTTGGTACGTCCCCGTCTGTCCCCAAGAAAGGTGGGGTGTTGGCAGCAGGAGATTGAGTGCGCATTGGCAAAACCAAACGCACTCTTGACAAAGGTTACTTACACAACTGGACCACCGAATTGTTTCGTGTCACTGAACGAGTGCGTGGCCGTCATCCTGCCGTCTATAAATTAGAAGACATGAACGGGGAAGTGTTAAAAGGAACGTTTTACTTGCCGGAGTTACAACGTGTGACCAAAAAAGACGACGATGTGTACGAGATCGAAAGCATTCTCGATCGAAGAACCCGAAAAGTGGGAAAACGTCGTGTCAAAGAAGTCACAGAGCGTTGGAAAGGATATCCGCCGAGTTTTGACTCTTGAATCGACGCTTCGCAAATCATTGACTATAAAAAGAAGTAACCATCATGCCCTTCAACACAACCTCAACCGCTGAGTTAGGTACGCCGTGGAGCAATCACCCCGGTAAAAAGCATATCGTGCTCCCTCCTTGACCTAGATACAATTATTGCATGCCTTGTACAGGGCTGGATATACGACTTGAGACTAACTGCATCCAAAGCCATGAGAAGCAATATAAACCTCGACGATCCTGCAGGTTACTACCATGAACCTACTTATTAGACATCAAATGATATACGTGCACGTGCTGATATAGATCTCATTAATGGATTGAATGCGCTTTGTCCTACACTCGGAGAAAGAATTGCTAGATGGGTCATCAAAGGAGATATGAAGGCTAAAACTGCGCTTGGAGGTAAACCACGTTTATAATAATAAACACGGATAAGGTCTTTTACAGTCTTCACGGTTAATGGAGGGGTGAAGCTACTTTTCAATTGTTAACGAGGACAGCAAAGGCATTATGGCACATTTTACCTTCCTGCGCCAAAGAAGATTGCTCTTGGAAGTTTGATGTCAAAACACGTAACTAAGTTCATCAGGCTAATCTTTTATTTTCTTCACATGATCGTCTTGGACGACACACATACAAGTACGCTTCAACCATTGTGAATAAGTTTTTGGTTCTTTGCCTTGTGTCGAAACTTTTTATGTTTAGCCCAGCCTCGAACGGTACTTGTTTGATCACTTTCTTTCTCAAATCGATCTCTTTTTCTAGAATTTCTTCGTTGACTCTATTAATCCAAACATTATCGGACGGGGAGAAGGTTACTAACCTTGGAGGGATGCATCTATCCGCCATATCTATTAAGGTGTAAGTAAAATTGATTTGTTGCATGGTTGATATATGAGCATATACTTCATTTTTATTATCCAGTAAATTTTTTTATCAAAGTGTGAAGTTTCTGGAAAGAGCATAATACTACAGCCACGTCCTAGGTTTAAAATATTGATTTGATTTGTAATAAAGTTTAGATGTTAAATACATTGTCCAGTCAGTAGAAATAACTCACGGATTAGGATTTTCTATGTTAGGTGATACAACAACAGGATCAAGCAAGGATCCTGAGTGGGTAGTTACTCTTGTTAGTTAGTTGTAGGAGATTTTCAATACCATAATATCGCTGTTTCTGACTGATATTTAGCATGTCCCCATTTAGGCCACCAAGGATGATTTAAGTTTTCAGAAATTAATTAGGTTTCACAACATATTGCAAATACTGAAAGGATTTCAGAAAGTATTTTGTTCAGGTGAAGAGCGATATCGAGTAAATAGCATACATTCATTACATATTTTTAAATGCAGATTATTTCAGTATTTTATACAGTTATATCTGTTACATGTTTGAATACAACTCCACGCTCTGTGATTAGTCCCATCACGTCCAATGTGTTTATGTTTCCTATCTAATTTACTATCATCAATGTTAGTTGCTGCTAGATGAGTCTCCATTATCGCAATTATATCAAAGTCATCGAAATTATCTGCAACAAAGTTAAGCTTTTTTTCGGAGAGATCTAATGTTTAAGTCAGCAAAGATAAGCATGTCATCCGTTCTTGCCGATCAAAATTAATTCAGATTGCTTCAATCGGATGTATCCTAGTAGATGCTGCCTGGATTCTGTTCAACATCACACACTTAACGTCAACAAGAATATAAAATTGATGCAACATATCAAAAAGTGTGCAGTGTAGAGTCGATACCCCCTTTGTAATTACTTGAAACAAATGACTTGACAAAATAAACAAGGGGGAAAAATGTTCATTGATTAGAAAATCGTAGAAGAAATTTTGCAATGGTAATATTAAAAGAGGTCATATCGAAATTTCTTTATGTCGAAAAAGTTTCTGTCTTCGAGCTCGAATAAGAAGACTCCATATTTCCATCCTGTATAAAACAGTAGTACTACCCATGTGTTTTTATCACTGAAGATAGCGTAATAAATGGTTTCTTTCTTTTTTCTGGTAATTTGGGTTTGGTTTTGCCAAAGAAACTTGCCTTGGTATCAAATAATGGAACACCAAAAGGAAAGTTGATAAAACACGATAAATAAAGGCACAAAAAAAGCAAATATGTAATTAAGACTGATAAAAAAATTCTTATAACAAACATAAGAATAAGTCGTAAGACTGTAGACTTATATATCACTAACAAAATACAGTAAATCTGTCTAATATATTTCGACTGAAACACGCTGCTACATACATGTTTATCTCCACAAATAGACTATACCTGTAGCACTTGAAAGAAAGATATTAAAAGAGAGGGAGGAAAAGTTTACCTCATCAACTTGATTATGTGTGGACCGCTACGTAGTGATTATTTGTAACAGGTAACCTACCGCTAGAAAAATAAAAATTTCAGTGTTAATCCAATCATGCGAATGAAGTCAAGGCTAGACTTTGCTGAAGTTTTTCCGGGAGGATTTTTGTGCGCAGTCACTTTTGTCTAGAATCTAGTACAATTATTGATCACGGCTGTGCCGGCATTACTCATAATATTGTCTGGCTCCAAAGGCTTGTACGCTAGACTTTTCAGTTCAATATAAAACTCGATTCCGCATGCCTTAATTCCCAGATAAGGATCAAAGATTGTTTCGGATTAAAATCTCTAGCAGCCAAATTGAATCACAGCTGATATGAAACCGAACTGAATTATTGTTGGTGAACTCGCCAATTAATGATTACAAGTTCATTTTCACCATCACACAAGTTTTCGCCAGCGCCGATAAGTTCAGTATGAGTTGTTTTCTCCTTATTGTTAATTATTCCCGGTGGCCTAATCGGTAAAAGCGTCATCAATACGTTTCAGGTTCGAATCGCCTTAGCTGACAATCTTCCTTTCGCCATCGCTGACAATCTTTCTTACATTAATTAAGGAGACGGCCAAGCTCAGGTTTGGTTGCACGCAAAATGAAAGTTAAATCTGATGAGGTACAGTTGGTGTCGGTTATGTGTGCATCTACCATATACGCATAATTCTTTGAGAGCCAGATAGGTCTGAAACAAACTCGTAGCCTTCTAGGATGTCGTTTTGCACCATTCAGGCCCATCTGGGGTTGCTTTAATACCACCGTAATTGACACTGACACGTATGTTGTCCATTTGAAATCAGTGTCCAACAGATCAAGTCAGCAGTGCGCCTATAAATCGCAAAGATATACTGCCCACAAGACAAACCTGAGCCTGATAATTTCCTTTATACTAGAATACTCTATTAAATAATCGCAGCGAGAATTATATAATGATATCAAAGTCATTACTGCTTGACACGCACAGTATCGTGAAAGAAGAGTGTCCTTGGTCAATGCGCGTATTAAATTGCCCGGGAAATGGCGCATTTGTGCCGTCGTGGAAACAAATTAAATCTCTGTTTCGCTTGAATGCACGTATGTATGTATGTATGGATGGATGGATGGATAGATGGATGCATGCATGCATGCATGTATGTATGTATGTATGTATGTATGTATGTATGTATGTATGTATGTATGTATTTAGGTAGGTAGCTAAGTAGGTATTCAGGTAGGTAGGTAGATATGGATGTATGGATGAATGTATAAGTCTTTACATACGTTATTAGGATTTTCCTCAGGAGATCCCCATCTACCTGTGATAAAGCTTCTTGCAACAGAAGCGCAGTTACATATACAAATTACTTCACTTGCCAAGCCAACTGAAATCGCACGAGTCCAGATGCGATATCGCAGCCACTGCCGCCGCTAAAGGTGCCGCATATGTGCATCGATAAGCTCAAGTTTCAGAGCTTAAGTTGCATAAGCGAATTCATGAGTTCCAAGACTATCATGCAATCATTCCACACGCCGTAAGTATTAATCTCGTTGCAGAATTTACTCTGCCGCACATTTCCTCAAACAAATATTCCAACAACATGGTCAAAATCTTACCTGGTGACTTTCAAAGTAATGCTCTACTTCTCGCAAACCACGGAAAAACTAAGGCCATCAATTATGAAATTTCAACAATGGCTATGCTAACACCCTCGCGTGTTTTGAAGCGAGTAAGTTAAGGATGAACTCGTGCCATATGCAAGCGAGTTAAACTTCGTATTTCCCCGTACAAGCCGTTTAGCCCTGTTGAGTTATATTCCAACACCCAATATGTTTCATTGAGGACAAAAATAAATGTGAAAACGACGACAAGCGGTGTTTCGAGTGGCCTATGCTATCCGCTGTATCCTGCTGATTATGACGCAGATCAGCCTCGAACATATCATCGAATCATGGTGACCTCAAGTATGATACAATATAATTTTTTGTACAGGTAGATGAAATCCAAAAGTTTAAATAACTCAACCTTGATATCACCGTTAATGTGCACTCTTGGAATAAAGGCCTTTAGCCGATTTGACGACTCCAATGAGCGGATTAAGGTTTGTTATATGTTTCTATATTGTGTGATTAATTTTTGCCAGTGATTTCGGGTAATGATTACGTGATTTTTGTTGTGATTCTAAGAAGAATGCACGATATTTATTTGGAACTGAGTTCAAGGCATGGGATTTTAACTAGGAAGGTTCAGTTGTGTCTTAGGAATGGATAATTGTGTGCCAAATCCTAATTTCATTTAGTGAAATTAGGATTTAACAAACAATTATCCATTCCTGTTTTATGATAAGTCTGTGGAATCATTTTTAATTGTGTTCAGATATAATTTTGAGATGTATTATTTAAATTATTCATTGGAATTTGCTCATTGACATTTTGAACGAAAACACTACTTTGGGATTATTGAGGACTCAGTCGAAGACATTCTGGATTGTGATATATCAGAACAGTCAAGTCTATTGGAATTCATTCGAAGACATTCTGGATTGTGGTATATCAGAACAGTCAAGTCTATTGGAATTCATTCGGAACATTCTATATTTTTGTACTAGTGATAGAGCATTTAGGATTATTGGGATTTAATTCGCAACGTAAGCATCCTTTGCATTCTCACTTTTTTATTCTATTCTATCTGTGACATAGTTTAAGAAAAATGACTATTACCATGTTAATATGCTATTGTTGATCAACATGGTTGCTTCAGAGGCGGAATATCAATATGTGTAAATAAAATATTTTCCCCGAACGGTGTATTGGTACAGAAGTATCAAACGGAGAATGTGTCCACATGAAGTCTGCATGCAGGTATTCACCACGCAACATTTGCTTGACGACTATGACTTTTATTGCAGGGGGGTTAAAGAGAAGCAGCAACGTAGGATCATACCAGGAATCAGGCAAAAATATTTGCAATTCAGTGTGGTGCAACGAAACGTGAAAGCTGAGTAAGTCATGAACGCGGTCGTTAAATGGTTGAACGTCGTGGAACCCCTGCTGTTCTGTCAAATACAACTCAAGTCGCTGAATAAGTGCCATGCGGGTCTAGTTACAATGTAGTCGGATGTGACGAAGCGATGTAGCTGCCAGTGTTGTACAGGATCAAGGATGTGGTTGAGGATTCATAAATTCGCGCGCGAACAACGTCTGGTCATAGGTTCGTTGCCTAACTTGTGACTATCACGACTTTTATTTGCACACCGACGTGCTGCTGCTCGCGGACGTCTCTGAGGAATTCTGCAGTACTGCCAAACTCGTATACAATCTCGAGCCCGCACACTACTTCCCATTACCAAGAATGGCGTGAGATGGTCTGTTGTCTCGGAAACACATGTCAAGTTGGAACTGTTTACTCACATTGACCAGCATCTGTTTGTCAAACGTGGAATCCGTGGCGTATTTCAATCTTGAGCCATCGTTACCCTCGTGCAAACAATTCGAGTTTGGACGGATCATCATGTACCTGGACGACAATCACCTGTAGACAAGAGCAATGATGGTAAGATTGCCAAGTAAGTCAGTTTCAGTACATCCGTCCGCGTATCTGGACCTCACCGAACACGAACACGATAACGGCAACATCATTGGTTATTTCTTCAAAGACAATGTGGAATACCCAGATGAGCTTCACCACGCGTACAACGACTATCCGTTGAGCCCATAAGCGATATTTTGGTGTTCCACACATATCTGTCCCTTTCCCGTGTGTGATCGTGAATGTTTCTAGTGAGAAGCTCATCAAGTACATCAAGCTGGTTCTGAACTTGCACTGCAAACTCAACTATGTCGTCCATTTACGAGACTTATAGTTGTATCAGCGATTCGGACTGTGTCTGCTGTTTGTCCATCAGGTGAACCGACCTGAACACCGACCAATTAACAATGTCGTGCCCCAAGAAACAATGGATCATAGAAGACTCTGTTCGGGGAAATGACAAACTTTGCTCATTGCTGAGCTGGTGTTCGAGTCGCGCAAAATATTTGATGGTGGTCCCAATGCCCTACATAAACAAAAAATAAAAATTGAAGGTGACGAAACCTATATACGTGACGCGTCCATGCTGGAGTTATATAAATTATTAATGTACGAGATCTGTTATGACAAGATCAAGCCGCAGTACGGGAACAACGTGAATATGCTGCATATGGGCACAGATTCGTACCTGATGCACAGTACCACGGATTACGTCTTATGCGGACATGGGCGCGCTATACCTCGCGTTAGAGGTGACTCCAACGAATACCCGTTGTTCAGGATCACCAAAAATATGTTGTAGGGAAATTCAAAGACGAGCTCGCGGACAGTAACATTGAGGAATACGTGTGACTGAACCCCAAACATGGTTGGATCAGGCAAAAATATAAAGAGAACCGAAAGAGTCCTTTGCATGGTTGTCGCGAAGGATCTCAGACTCAACATTTTTGCCCAACCGGCACTAATTCTCACTCACGACAAACATGTATCCAATTGCAAACACATAGCATGGGTGTGTAAGTTGCATCAAGTTGCGTTTGTTCCCGCTTGATAGCAACTGGTGGATTTTTTTCCCTGATGAAATTACCACTTGAGTGTTTGGGCACATATGCAACGCAAAATAGATCATGGAGGTAATTATGTGTCCGCGGGATTGACTTGCAGTTCTTACCGTACGAATGCTCTACTCTGTGGATGATACTCACTCAGCTTTGTGTCACATAGCTTCAACGGTCGTTGTTGGACCGCATTTCGGTTTGGCTCCAGATGATAGCGCTTTGCCTGTACTCGAATGTTAATCCGGTCTGAGATGATTAATGCATCGATGGACTACACCTTATCAGTAGTATGTTGTTGTTCACCTTCCAACTCTCCCGATGCATACATATAAAAGTCGTCAATGAAGCCCACACCAAAGAGGATTCTATGATTGCAAATTTGGTAATGGGGAGGAGATTCGAAAGAGGAGCTTTCTAAAACGGTATTAGATAAAACCAATAATGTATAAGCAAATACTCTATTCAAAGATGCTCCCAATCCCGTGCTGCGTAAAATGTCGAATGTGATGCGTAAAATGTTCTACGTAAAAACGTCTGAGCGACGTTGCTTTGTGAAACAGTACATTGGTGTGCTGACTTTTGCAATGTATGGGATCCTGTAGCCAAGCCGAGATGCGTACTACCCTAACATAAATCCCCTAGTTAGTCAACTGGAACTCGAGCATGTGCCATTTCATGAGATTTTGGTGCAACGTCGTGGTTTTATAGATTTCTGACAATTTCTGTAAGAGACTTCACTTGTTAAATGTACTGATATTTATAGGCAGATATGAAATTATTGTGATTCTACACGGGTCCCAAATAATGGAAGTAGAAGTTTTGATAAATGAACGTCAATTTTGTGATGTGTTATAAATTCATAAATACACTTTGACGGACACAATTATTATTTGTTTTCAGCTTTCAATCTGACGAAAACAAGAATTACACAGCACGTCATTGTGATCTTTCGTTAGCGGTCAATCAACATTGAAATGGGAATGTCACATTCGTTTACTTATGACAGTGTATTAAATCATATAAAACCTTATTGCCAATATTAGCAAGTAATTAGGTATATGCCGGCAAGCTTGGGACCTTAACTACAATTCTTCTTTACATAAAATAAGACATACATTTCGCTAGAAACTTGAATCCCAATTCTGGCAGTTGGGAACTACATAGATTTCGGTCATCCTTTCAGATTATGGACACTGATGGAAATTGCAAAAGTGCTATATGTCTGTGATTTATCCATCTTTACCAATGAAAATTATTTAAAATTAAAATATAAGTTGACGCTCACGTTTCTACAATATGAAGTTTTTTCAGACTAGAATATATTATCCCTATATATGCTTATTTGTTCAGCTGGTCTTGTGCGCTTAAAACAGTAATGTCGTCTGCAATATTGAAATGACGATTGTTGCCACTGAAGTATGATTTTCATTAGAAAGAGTCAATTAAGCTTCACTAAAATAGAACTTTAATTACTCTTTGCCAATTTTTATGGACATATATTTATTAAATATGAAAATCTGTTTTAAAACATTCTTTAGTAATTAAACTAAAGCACTAATGTAAACATACGAGAATGAGTATTTTGTGCATTATCTAGAAACGAGCATGCCTATTTAGATATTACCGATACCCTTCAGTTATTGCAGTATGTTTTCACACATAGTGAAATTAATCTTCACAGTAAATGAATTATTACAGATAATTATATAACACAGTCTAGTAAATAATATGCATGTGCTGCTACGTAAATATTTGTATAGAGACTGATCTTGACTCTTTGTCAGTACCTATGTAAACTGAAGGCTAGTTTTCGTGCCGTAACACGTTTCGTGTCGTAAAACGGTATATCACATGTCGCAATTAAATAGGGCATCGAAGTGGAAGTATTTCCTGTTTTTAAATTTTAAAACTTTTTGTGATTGCTCTTATATACAGTGTGAGGTTCTTAATGATTCATTCATGTAATAAGTTCTCGCGTAAAATGCAAAGAAAAAACAAAATCGAATGCACTTATGGATTACAGTGGTTAATTTTAGGCGGTTAACATTTCTCTCTAATCCAAACATTGGAATCGTTCGCAGTACTGTGCACTGAATTTTCGAACCCCGTACCTCTTTGACATTTAATAAATATCTGAATATGGCTATAGAATCGTAAAATTATGTACCAAAATTAAGTACTACATCTTCGTGTGGAAAATCTGAATGAAATCGTAAATAAACGTTAAGACGGTTTACCATACGTTTCTTACGTTTGGAGGAGGATTGTAATATCTCTACATGGAAATGATAACAATTACAATAGTATACAATACAGTCAGATATCAGTATGGAAATGATAACAGTGTCCAAAATACAATACAATCCGATTTCAGCATGGAAATGATAACAGTGACAATAGTATACAATACAGTCAGAGATATCAGTATGGAAATTACAAAATTGACAATAGTATACAAATACAGTCAGATATCAGCATGGAAATGATAACAGTGACAATAGTATACAATACAATCAGATATCAGCATGGAAATGATAACAGTGACAATAGTATACAATATAATCAGATCTGGGTGAGCGACTCCTCTTCCCCATGGGTCTATACTACTGAGTTGGAGGGGTTCTGGCTCACTGTATTAGATGTGTGCTTTGTAATAGAATGTATCTTCCGTATTATGCCTGGAGTGTAGATCGATTGGGATTGAGTAGGGAGAGCAAAACCCAGTGTTTAACTTGAGTGAGGAGGAGTCTCAGGAGTGGTTGAAGCGTGCTAAGGAGTTAATAGCGTATGCGAATAAGGTTCTGACTTATGTGTCTGAGATGATGTATTGTTAGGAAAGCAAGGAAGAGGACGACGAGGAGTGGGTGAAGAGTAGTCACAATCAGCATTAGATGCAGCGGTACAATCAGCAGTATTACATCAAAATTAAGTTGAAGAGTTTACATTTGTCAAAGCCACATCGATATCAGTTTTATTACTGGATTCAACCAGTGACTCGAGGTCAGCTGGTAGGTCGTGCGAAATTCATAAAATTTGAGTATGTGTTTAAGCGTATCTTTGAGAAGATTAGTCTTTACGAGCATGCGTAAGACAATCTCTGGGAAGAGCTTGATCGAGGAGTACGATAGGATCATTTCTGAGGAGCTATCGTAGTCGGTGAGGCTGTGTGAATCCACAAGTTGAATTGTTTGGGATAGCCAAACTCTTGACGAGCGATTTTTTACCTTTCGTATAGATCACTTTCTCGACTCTGAAGAGGTTTTGTGTTGTTTTTTGTAACTCCTGCTCGAAAAAAGGACCATTGGATGGGTTCTCTGAAGAATCTTTGAGTGTGTAGGTGACTGGAATGGCTTTTTGAACGGTATCAACGACGAAGACTTTTTCAGTCGATTTAGGGGTGTATCATTATTCGAAGGTAGTTTTCTGTCTGCTGATTCTGACGTGGTCTCCTGCTTTGAATTTGGATCTAAAAAAATAAGGCCTCTGTGACTTGTTGTTTTTGGTCAGTCAAAGAGGCTTCTGTGGATGTCATCGAATGCTACGATTCCCGGTATGATTGTATTGGTCAACGATTTCTGGTAAAAAAATCCAAGTATCGGTGGGTGTTATCGCTGGTAAATCCCTTCCACATGCTATTTTTGAGAGTTCTGTTAAACCGCTCGACGACGGCCGCTTTGATTTGATTGTGTGTGCTGTACAGATCAATGTTACTATTTTAAAGCAAATCTGAGACTGTTTTGTTATAAAATTTACAACCATGATCTGCCCATACTTTATTGGGCTTTCGTGCACGTACAAACCTATCCGGAGCCTCCACGATAGAAGTTCCTTTTCTGTTTTTTAGAGGAATTACCCAGGCGTGTTTGCTGAACACATCGATGACCGTCATGAGAAAGTGGAAATGATCGTTGTACGCACTCTAATCTCTCATGTCGACGAGATCTGCCGACCATAGATCATACATCGTGGAAAATGCTTGCGTGCGGGTTCATGCAGTTCTTTTGAGAAAACTTCCATGGCTGGAAATCCAACGCCCAGCTTATGTTTGGTACCGATGATGCCACGCACAAGAGCTCGGTCTACACATTCTCTGAAATTGTTAGGTTTGAGTTCTGTTAAGTCCATCAGCAAGAATCGATTGCATCCCGCTTCATCGTCGGGATGATCTCGGTAACAGTGATCATGTTGCATCGCGATGGCATCAACACCGTTGTAGGGCTCTTGACCGGGCAGTGGCTGATTGTGTTCATCCAGATGTTGTTCTAGGGGATTGCATGGTCCACACCGGACCATGCAATCCCCTAGAACAAGAACAACTACACCATTTGTATCCTGGCAACGTCCATCCTCCACGACGTCTGGGAAGTTTTCCGATCAGCGCATGAACGTCCACGGCTCCCCCAAGAATTTGTCTATGTTCGCATCCTTTGCACTCTCCCACTCTTTTGTTTCTTTCTACGCGAAGGTCTTCGCAGCTCGTGTCGAAATCGCAGTGTCGGCAATGAATCATGTTTTATACAGATCCACTTTACATTTTAGTGGTCACCATGCCTGTGACGACGTGTGCCTTTTTAGAATCACACAAGGCACTCCTCGACTTGATCATGAGGCGATGATTTTTGGTGACCACCTCGACGGGGTCGACATTCTCCATTTTGGTCTTGCACTTAAGGCACCACGAGTTCAGGATGGTTATATAAGGAGTGTACATTATTTTTTTTAAGTCTAAAAGGATAAAACGGGGTATTGTCCATCGTGCCTGAGCCGGATGTAATCGACGCAATACCATCTACACGTGCTATCGATGATCTCATGAAGTTGAAGCGAGTTGTACACAGCCACTTTGTGCACTCTGGAGATAACGCACGACTTCATCGGGAGAAGGTAAACCAAACGAATCGAAATATTCCACTCCGCGAACCTGTGAATCGTTGACGATGGCCACCCACCGAGTGCCATGTCCGTCTTAATAATTTTGCATTTTAATGTCGCAGCTTTCGTGAGGCATGATGGTGTTCGGGAAGTCGATCTTTAGAAAAGACGTCTTGGAAATGTGGAACGCTGGATCCTAAGAGATGTTAGAGGTCGAAGTTGCTTAAAACCTTTTTATTTTCTCATTCCCTTGCCCCTCGAAGTTCCCGACAGCTGAAGTCCTTTTCTGAGACCAAGCAGTCGGGCAGTAACGATCCATCGATCCTTGCTAACAGGTGTCCGATAAATCCTCCTTGTTTGGACAGCTGCGTCACGGATACGTTCAGAACGAGTCCTTCTCTCTCAGCCTTATGTTTGGAGACAGAAGTCGCTTGACGATGTGACAGCGTGGTCCGATCGGGTCCCATGAGTGCTGACTCCTTCAATCTGACCGAGACATGTCTTTTGTGCATGGCTGCCACAGCGATACTTATCTTCTGCTGTGGTTACACCGTGACTTCGACTGGAATATACGACGACATGATGTTATATGAAATGATGTTATGTTTTTCGTTTTCTTTTGATATTTCGATAGCCCGTGGACTAAGTGACCCGTTTTTGCCTAGTTTCTCTGCCCTTGACCACTTTTTGAGTAGTTTCAGCAATGGCTTCTGAAGCTGCAGACAGTTCTAAGGGTGCAAGGACTGAATCAAATAGCTTGGGAGCCATGGTTTTGACGAAGGGAATGATTGAATCAGCTATTCACTGACCGTCCCAACGTTTGGATGAATGTTTTCTGGGCATGGTTGTCTATACAAGGATATTCATTTTTCCAATGAGTACGTGCAGCGTCATGAATCGGTCTCAGGTGACCAGCACCTGACAGAGGTAGTCGCCGCCTGGATTCACAGTCCATCGGATTTCGATGTCGGCAGTAGAGTCTTTGAGATTTCGGAATGTTTGGAGACGTCGAAGTGGAAGAAGGGATACAAGTTAGCGAAATCGTCCACAGAGACCTGCGTGCCCGTGTCAACGTCTTGGTACTTCAGTATGGCTTTCATCAGCATCATATACACGCGAGCATAATTTCGGGTAGCGACTTAGAAGTTGCATTCGAGTTCTTTCTCTAGATATTGTCTGAGTTGATGCGGACGTGAATGTGAACCGAGATTGTTAAACACGTACTTGTTTCTAGTTTGGTTTTCTCGTTGTATTGTCAGCTGAAAGGCCACGAAAGCTTGTCTAGGAAACTCGCTTCCTGGATTGGCACCAACTCTCCACGACTTGATGAATTGAGCGGGAGAAACCTTTACATGCAGATGCGGTGTTATTCGGAGTACAGTTTTTTTTGGTGAATCTGCCCAACGTCGATTCCAATTCGAGCATGTTTGCCGTCGATTTTTGGCATCCACAGCGACATCAACGTCATGGTAAATTGTTCATCAGCAGGAACTGCGGATCTATGAATGTATTGAGTGGGTGAGTCTCTTTCCAGGACCAGCGTTTTGACGAATCTGAAGATGGTACGGATATCTCGACATACACCAAAGATGATGCTGAAGGGAAGAAGCATGCAGATTTCGTGGCCAGTATCGGTGAGAGCGCGTCGAGAGGTGAATCCGATATTTTAAGTACAATTTTAAAATCGGCTCTGAAATTACCTCTGTTAACAGAATCTGCATTACCCACATCAGCCACAGGAAGCATGTCTGCAGTGGTAGATAACCCAGAAATGACCGCCTCTCTAGTGTTGGTATCTCTGAACCACCACATGCTGGTGCAACACGATCGCATGTAGTCATCGCTGTACGTGATTAAGTTCAGGATATTGCTGGCTTGTGGGAAGTAACCACTGATTTCCTCCAGGGTCTGATTATTCAGTCGGTAAAGCACCGACTTGAATAATGACCTCCCGCTATTTCAGCGACATCTGCGAATTGGCCATATAGTCCGACGGCGGGTTGGAGTCTGTATTTTTGCGTGGACTTCCAGAAAGGCATTACGGGGAAGCAGGTACACATCTTCGTCACGCGTCTCTATTTTTCTGTGCGTGCTCGCGTTGAGGTTAGTGATGTTGTTATCCTGGTACTCGTATTCGGTCGTAGAGTCATCAATGGGAGAATCATTGCTGGGACGAAGATAATCGGGAGTAAATCTCGAATACATGATGTTATTAAAAGGTATGCTATATTTTTTGTTACCATAATCTTTTTAATCCGTACCCGGACATGATGACCCTCACGGAGGGTTGTACACTGACCTTTCTTTCCAGGTCCTGTACAATTCTGTCGGATCTATCGCTGAGGACTGCTATGGGCTTTTTAAGAGCCTGTTTAGCCTGCCTGGGCTGATCAGGCAATTGAGGTGCAGGCAGTGGAGTGAGCATGATTTTGCTGGCTATTTTTTTTGGTCCCACGGCCATTCTAGCGGCAGAGGTTGCTTCGGTGGCTCCCGCTTCAGCTGCCTAGAGGGCAGTCGGTGCGGCTTTTTCGGCAATGCCTCGAAGTGCTGCTTATACGGAAGAAAACAGCGTGGATAAGAATCCACACACGATTTTATCTCGTTGTAAGCTTGAAGATCTCATGGCTGCTTATTTAATCTGCGAACATTGTTTTCTATGCGGATTTTCTCCGTACGTGCAGGTAATAGGTGATTCTTTCTTGGCCATTATCGACGCCATTTCAGGACTGATCGGTGACCCACATGGTGATTTCTGAGACCGCGTGAGTGTTCAGGATGAGATAATAAAAGAAAGGATTAGGACGAATTTGGATCAGCGAGCCAGGAGGAAAGTTAATCGACGTGGAGTATATCACGTTGGAAGCAAAGGCAGCAGAGGACAGCGATCCTTGGGCGATCGAGAAGTTTCTGAGGAGGTTGTTGACATCGGTGATATTGACTGGCAGATCTCCTTCATGTACGCCATTGCCATCCAAGACAGTGGCTGTGTTAAACCCCAGAATGGATCCAATCGACTGATTGATGTCAAATCTCACGCGATACCCACCCGAGAGCGTGGTTCGAATACGCAGTATACAGTAATTAGGTTCGATTTTGATGTTGTCCGAGGTATGTCCGTTGTCGGGAATCAGTCGGGAGATTTCCGATGTTGCACTCACCTGGAGAGATCGTGATCGTTTTTGTCGTTGAGCGGAGGCCCAGTATGAAAACCGATTGCCGTTCACAGTGACGTTAAAGAAGCTATTCCAGATTTCGGCAGAGATCAACGCGATTACGTACGAAGACTGTTGATCTAATTCCAACGGAGGTTGATACCTGACCGTGGATGTGACCGATCGCGAATGGAGCAGTAGCGTGGTATCCTCGATTGTCATGTCTAAATCAAGCCCTTGTACCATATCTTATACTCATCAGACGTCACTAGCTTCTGATCCAGAAGATGATTGAGGATCTCCACAATCTCGTTATCGACGTCCACACCTACATTTCCCGCTTGTTTGGAAGCGATCAATAACTTAAGCCGTGAGACGATCTCAGAGGGGTCATAATAGTAGAGGATGCCTTTTCCAGACACGACCGATTTAACATCCTTCGGTCTTTCTTCAGATATTTTCGGCTCTTCCAGGCGTTGTTTTGCTCTTTTCACCAACTCTTCATAAGTCATCTGCTTTGTTCTTTCTTCCACTGCTGTTTCATCTCCCTTGTGTGAGGTGTAGGGTGAATATCTAACTGTTCATGTTAATACTTCTTTATTTCTCTTCCATCCATTTTTCGTGACGTGCTATTCCCTCCATAAAAGGACGGTTGCTTCTTCTTTGTCTTCTTAGCACGTTTCTTCTTTATAAATGTTATAGTCTCTCTTAATGACTCCTTTGTAAATCATTACTGCTTTACCATGGACTCCAATTCTTTTCTGTAATCCTTTTCTCTGAGTTTTTCTCCTCTTGCAGGCTGTTCTTGTACTCTCTTAACTTGTTCACAAGACTCATCATGTGTTCCTTTTCAGCCTCGTCTGCTTTCATCCTGGCGGATATACCATAACTCTGAGTGATAGTGTTCATTACTCTGTAGGCTGATAGAGCGTTGAAGTAATTGTTGGCTTCACGATTTCCTGTAAGACTGGAAACTCGACGTCCACAAATTTTTCTAGCCACGTGATATCTAGATTTTCAGGTCGATCCCTAAATTTAAGCGTGTTTGCCATAGATTCATACGCTTGATCGAACTTCTCTCTTTAATTCTGTATTTCTTCACCTTTTTTCCTGGAACATGTTTGTTTTTGGCTTCTTTTCTTTCCTGCCTCGCTTTTTCAAATCGACATTCCTGGCTTCTGACCTAAGTTCGACTTCAGCTCTCCTCATCAGTGTGGCAATACTCTCTTCTGGATACTCCTGATAGGCTGGAGGTAGATCGCCAAGGGGCGCTCTTATCTTCTTGATCAGTTGCTGCTGAGTTGCTTGAAGTGTATCCTGAGTCTATTTCAACGTGTCCCGCAGTTGATCTTGCTTGGCTTCGTACGTCATTTTAGCTTCGTCGAGTTTGGTGAGAATGGGTTTGAATAGTTCTCCAGCCACATGAAACTTCTGATAACCTATCTTGTCCTCGAGGACGCGCTGTCGTAAGACCGCTAGCTCATCGATAAACGCTTTGAGGACATCCTCGCGCTGACGACGTATGGTGACCTTCTCGAACGACATGTTATACTAATCAAGCAGGTAAACTTCGTCAAAGCCTTTGCAATAACGTTCAGACACGGTTTCCGCATCGCGATGAAAGGTCATGAAATCGTGTTTGGATCTCGACATCGCTGTGGCATAGCAGTCTTTGAATTGTGAGGCGGTAATGCCACGGCAATGGTCTCTTGCGATCGCGTTGATGTCACGGTTGTCGAGTCCCGAAAACAGCACGAAGGATCCCATGTTCCTTCGGATGTATTTAGGCACATTGTAGTACGAATGAGTGAGATAAAGACTGTTGCAGCGCTTGTGTATTGACAGCGAAAAATGCAGATTTTAGTCATGTTCTCGCGTTCGCTTTTAATGTCGTCAAACACGATGACCTTATGTTCGTCCGAATCCAGTTCTTCTACGGGCTGGATGTCATCCGGATTGGTTAGGGTGAACAAGTCGTCGTCCACAGTATTTCCAAACTCGTGCAGTGTGTGGTATTTGTCCTGATGAGGACTGAGCGTGTAAATCATGACGCGGTCGTACTTCATCATGTTATTGAGGAGCAAGTTCATGAGGAGATTGGTTTTACCCCAACCGGTGGACCCACTATCATGTAATGACAATCTGGCATAAAAAAATGATGCTGATGCTCTTTTGTTGTTTCCTACATGTCAAAGTTAATGATGTTCATTTTCTATATAATTCACGCTGCGATGTCTTACACATCATTTGGTATGCTCATCGGATCGAGCAATAATTCTACGAATGATCAAAAAGTCAGCCGCTCCGGAAATTTCATGCAGGGGGATCTCAACATGAGCGGTCACAAATCTCGAAGACGTGAGTTATCCCCCTCTGAATGCCAATGCCGCATGATGGTCTACTGAATCTACTCGCGCAGACCAAATTATCGTTGATGGGTGGAATGATGACGGGAAATCCTAACATGGGGGGAATGAATTTGCATGGAGTTGCCTCAGCCGTTGATGGATCGTCTCAATCCCTGAGGGTCTCCGATCTCGAGGTATCTCTGGCTGGCAAATACGATAAAATGGGCGGCACGGTCAGTGGCAATGTCGCAGTGACAGCAACGTTTTCCGTGTGAGGTCAAGTCACGAGCGATCAATTGATGTGCTCTCCAAGGTCTGGAACCACGTCTCAAAATCAACGACGTGTGGGGGTGTAGAGAGGACTCAACACGAGAGCCACCATGGTATATTACTTTGGAACTTCAGATCGTTCCATCTGGATCGATATAGAGACTGGTGGAAATTATACACCCATCAAAGTTCAAACCGTAGAAGGATTTCTCATCAACAACTCGAGTTACTATGATTTGATGGATGTCAACGATAGTGAAATTATTCTGTACAGAACGACAACGATGCAAACCCAGAAGCTGTACGGACTTCCTACCACGTGTCCGATCACTGATAATACTCAAGAGATATCGTATTCTTAGCTCAGCTCGTTTGAAAACACTAAATTATCTACGGCAGGGGGTACGCTCAATGGTACGCTCAACATCGACTACGATAAAGAATTCCTTTTCAAGTATTGTATCTCTTGCATGCATCGAGAAGAACTCAAGCTGATGTACAGATCCACCGAGACATAAAAAAATTATGAAATACTTTTTTTGCTATCCGTCAGGTCTTATCTCTAAGTTACACAGCCGATTATCCGATGTATTTCCGTTGAGATGAATGACGGAATATCCGATGGGAACCACTCCTCGGTGAGCCTCAAACAAAAAACTATGACGATACATTGTGGTCCTAACTCCATGGACAATCCAATGAACGATGGAGTAATCAGTGGTTCTAAACTTAACCACGTATCTGATTTTAGTGGGTATGCTACGTACCTCTCCCTCCGTGTTAGCTTAGTAACGACTAAACACGGGATGCATTTTCCACAACACTGTTTCCTGCGTCATGCTTAATTTTGGTCAGAAACGCGTCGAACAACGCTGAATGATTTTGGGGTTTCTCGGTAGTTCTCGCTTTTTCGTAGTAATATTTAATCGCCCTGATGTTTCGTCCGCCTCGGCGCTGACACATTTGAAGTTGACGTCGAACACCTTTCTGACACCCCAAACTATGTTTCATTCCTGGACTTCCATGCTGGATAAGAGCATGATGCTGTGAGCAGTACTCTCTCATACATGACTTGTTCCACTTTTCCCTGCTGCCCTGAGGTAACCAAGCACACTTATTCGTCTCACGCAGAGGCATTGTGCTATATAATAGATTATATTTTTTTGCCATGAAACAAACAATAAAAGAAATGAGACAAATGCACTAGATTATATATAATCTCTATCATCGCAAAGATAGACTAGAATCTTGCCCAGTATCCATGAAATCTGATTCAGGGAAAGAGTTTATCCTTCGACATGATATTGCTCGTCGACTCAGGAGAATCGCTTAATCGATACAGGGTGTTCACGTACCCTATCCCAGATCGAATGCTGCTCTGCACGAGTTAATCGAACGAGTCAGAGGAGACATCAAGGCGATGCTAAGAGACAACGCTTTCCGTCACAAGCCCGTCAATGAGTACAAAGCACTGGCGGGAGGAGAGATTCTCACCACGCAGCAGTACCTGAAGCAACTGCGAGACAAGCACAAAGCAAACACGGGAAAAACAACTCAGCCTTCCAAATTTTTTCGACTTCAGCATGAGAGCCTGAGTCGATCAGGCCGAGCTAGTATCGAGAAAAAAAATACCCAAAATCGATCCACAAGCTCTTCAGCTGCAGTGCGATAAAATCACGCGTCTTCCACTTCCCCGACTCGTTGAAAGAGCGTACGGATGTACTGAGAAAGGATTTATTTACAATCATCCTCAAGTCCTTCATTGCAGAGTCGATCAAGAACTCCTGCAGCGCACTCTACAACCCACCGTAGAGACAGAACTTCGCACACACACAAGGCCATCAAACTTTGAGTAGCTCTCAACGTTCATTTGGTCAAGAAACACAAGACTATCGACGTGTGGATCAAAGCCAAAATGCTGATCATGTATCGAAGTGACTATTTCAGTCACAACGTCGATATTGCCTGGTCGTTTATGCAGCGTCGCATCGAAGAGTATCAAGAGTCAGGATCTGCAGGGGTCTTTGCCGGAATCAATTCTATCTCGTTTCAAACTTCCAAATTCACTCCGCTGCGTCGAAGTAAGTACGTACCTCTACCCAATCAAATCCTAGACACCAAAGCGTGCATCAGTGTCAAAAACAACAATGACTATTGTCTCGTATGCGCTATCCTCTCCGCATTACATCCAGCCGAGGTCAATGCCGATCGCTTCTCCAAGTACAAGCCGTATTATGATACCCTCTCCACCATCGGTACCACCTTCCCAGCCTCGGTTAAAGACATCCCTAAACTGGAAGCCCTCAACGAGGGACTCTACATCAACGTATTTGGACTCAATGGCAAGAAAGCGGGTGATAAGCAGTTTGTGGTCTATCCAATGCTGACTTTTGCCACAGCCTCACAACACAGTATCAATTTACTGTATTACAAATTCATTTTGTGCACATCAAAGACTTCAGCCGATTATGTCCCTCTCAGTCCACGCAGAATAAAAATCACAGCTATTTCTGTTATCGTTGGTTGCAATGCTTTCCTGAGTCACAACGTCTGCACGGTCACGTCTCGTCAGGATGCAGTCAGGAACTGCAAACTGTACAGATGCCACGCGAGGGAACACTACATTTCGAACACCACTAAAAAAAAAAATACGCACACATGTCGTCGTCTTTGATTTGAAAAAGTACAAGGACCCTGTCCTGATCCAAACCATTCTTCTACTGAAGTGGAACACAAACACATCCCCTACGAGAATGGCTATAAAACCTGCTGCTCCGTCGATGAGTATTTGTCCTCACCCTATTGTCAGCATCGTGGTGAGGACTGCATTCCATGGTTCTTTGAGCAACTCGTCGCTGAATCGAAACGCATCCATGCCATCCGAAAAAATCCCGCCAAGATGATTCCACTCATTCCACCACCACAACTGACACAGCACAAAGCAGCACAGTGATGTCACATCTGCGAAGAGTACTTTCAGCCTCATGATAAAAAAGTCAGAGACCATTGTCATGTCACTAGACGTATCGAGGAGCCGCTCATGATCACTGTAATCTGCGCTTCAAAGATTCAGACTTCCTTCCTGTCATCGCGCATAATCTACAAGGATACGATGGACATTTTATCGTTTCAGCACTCAATCATCCACGTATCAAACCCTTTCTCTCCGAAGTGGGAACCCAGATCAAATACCTCCCCAACAACTTTGAAAAGTATATGTCGTTCTCGGTTGGTCCTTTCCGATTCATCGATTTGTTTCAGTTTATGTCGGCATAACTAGAGGAACTCTCCAAAAACTGTCCTCAGTTTACTCATATACAAAAAGAATTTGGTGACGAAGCGGACTTGCTCAAGCAAAAAGGTCGTTTATCCCTACGAATACATCTATGCATCGCCGAGATTCGGTGAAACCTCGTTGCCACCTCAAAGCGACTTGTATTGCCATCTACATCTCCCAGACATCACCGATGACAAATACCAGTACGCATGCAAGATATAGAAAGAGCTGGACTGTCACACTCTCGGCGATTATCATGACATGTACTTGAAAACGGACGTACTCCTACTCACGAACGTGTTCGAAAATTTCAGACCCATATGCCTAGACCACTACAAACTAGATCCCCTCTGGTTTTTCTCCTCACCAGGACTCTCCTGGGATGCTCTCCTCAAATAATCCAGAGTAACCCTAGAACTCTTCACCGATCCAGGCATGTTCGTGTTCACTTAGCAAATGGTACGAGTATGTATATCAGTCATCAGTAAAAAAAAAGAACAATCATGACATCGCCAACCACAAATACATGAAACACTATGATCCCACCCAACCTTCCACGTACATCCTCTACCTCGACACAAACTCTATGAATGGGCCATGTGACAACCCTTTCCCACAAGAGATTTTCAGTGGATCACCGGAGAACAGTTTCTTGAAGAAATACAAGCGAGATACAACGCCGACTGGGGCCGTTTTGTCGAAGTCGATCGTGAGTATCACTTCCATCTCCGCGACCCTCACAACGATTATCCCTTATGCGCTGAATCCGTTCTTGCCACTCACCCGATGCTCTCTCCACAGCAACTCCAACAGAAACACCACTTCGGACTCGGGGATGCCAAGGTAAAAAAAAGGTGATACCCAAACTCAACCACAAAACCTACTAAAACTCGAACAAGCTCTACAACACGGACTCGTTCTCGACCATGTTCACAGAGCACTCAAGTTTAAACAATCGCTGTGGATGAAACTCTGCACCGACTTCAACACGACACAACGCGCCCACTCCACCACTACCTTCGACAACGACTTCTTCAAACTCATGAATAAAAGCGTCTTCGGAAAAAATGGAAAACATTCGACATAGAAAGAAAATCGAAACGTCAGTGACATTCGACTACGAGATAAACTCGTGGCCAACGATGCCTTTCTCCACATGAAAATCTTTGACGAAGAACTCGTCGCCATCGAATGTTGAAAAACCAACTTAAAGCTAGACAAACCCGTCTACGTCGGAGCACCTGTTCTCGAGCTCACCAAAATGTTTATGCTTGAGTTTCATTACGAGACAAAGCCACACTACTCATGACCGATACCGTCTCGATCGTCAAAGATATTCACAGCAACGACGTCTACGCAGATGTCTATCAACACAAACACGTCTTCGATCTTAGCGATTATCCATAAGACAGTCCCTTCCACTGCAACGACAATAAAAAAGTAGTTTGAAAATTCAAAGATGAAACTCAGGGCATACCCTTCCAGGAATTCATCAGACTTGGAGCTAAAATTTACTGCAACATTCTTGACGATGGCACAATGAAATTAAACCAAACGAGTAAAAGAAACGTCACTGCCAAAGTAGCCACACACCAACATTGTACACAAGCTCTATACGGACACATGCATTACTACTCCATGAGAACTTTCCGATCACAGCAGCATAAAATATCTACCATACTCATTCACAAAAAAGGATTATTCCCCTTTGACGATAAACATTACTCCACCGATGGCATTCACACACTCACCCATGGACATCAAATTGCCAGAAAAAGTGAGCCAGAACCCCAGTGAACTAGAACCCCCACATAAGGAAAAAGTGAGCCAAGAAAAAAAAAAAAAAGAGCCAGAACCCCAGTGAGCCAGAACCCCCAAAACTTAGTAATATAGAGCCATTGGGAGAGGAGTAGTTCACCCAGGTAGAGCAGTGAGCTGGGTGAGCCAGACCCCCATTTATTGTTCTGCTGATATCAGCTTGGAAATGATAACATTGACAATAGTATACAATACAGTCAGATATTAGCATGGAAATATCAACAGTGATAATAGTATACAATGCAGTCAGATATCAGCATGGAAATGATAACATTGACAATAGTATACAATGCAGTCAGATATCAGCATGGAAATGATAACATTGACAATAGTATACAATGCAGTCAGATATCAGCATGGAAATGATAGTGACAACAGTACAGTTGAATACAAGGTAGTAATATAAATGAAGAAAATTATATCAGATTCTTATTAAAGACTTTAGTAATTTTTTTGTGAAACTTCTTGGAGACGTTTGATGCATACAGTGTGGAAAAAATACCATTTCATAAAACGAATGTTCCTTACCTTTGATACATGTTTTTGTTTCTTCACTTTTTCAGCGTGTTTTCTTTTATTATTTCCTGTGTATTCAGTGTTTGATTGATGTGATCTGTATGACTTATTTTCACAGACACAATAATGGAACTTGAAATCTAATTTATCTGAATAAATACCTGTATGTATAGTAATTATTGATAGCAATGTGATGGCAATATTAAGATAAGATGCACCGCAACATACGTCGTTATTTATTCACTATTTCTTGTGTTATTTAGGTTTTAGGTTGGTACCAGTTATTGACGTAGATGTAGTATATCATTATTTACTCTGATAATTTATTCAAACCCTACATTTTATCCTGTGTGTTTTGTCCTTCATGCCGGATATTTGATAAAATAGGTGTACATGAACAGCTCTCATTATCTCAGACATTCCAATGGTAAGTGGATGTTAGTGTTTTTATCTCACACATTCAAGTGGTAAGTAATGTGAGACATTTCATCATATAATTATTTATGTCGTATATCTTTGACATTTTTAAAAGTTTTATGTGGTCATATTTCATAGTTCGTTTCCTTGTGATACCTCATATCCTTAAAATAAAAACGTCAGCCATCATGAACGCTGTGTGCAAATTAGTGTAAAAATGTAACATTTAAATCCATTTGGGAAACAATATATAATCCACTATAAGGTACTTACGATCCCATCACTGGCTTTGTCCATTACTAGTTATGTGTGATGGTAAAATACAACACGGAGGTTTCATGTTACCCTAAGTGCATGCAGAAAGTATGGTCTGCACTGGGGCCGATTTACTCTTTTACAATTAGCATGAAAATGTTAGGAAAATGCTCCAAATGTATCTTTGATTCATGACTTTAATGATCCTACAAAACACTTTTTTTGGTTATGACTCCGGGACATATTATGTTACAAGATGACATTTGAATAAAATGAAACAAATTTTCTTTAAAATTTATTTATTTTCAAAATAATAAAACTAATTAGCTTCACAGGAATATGCTATATCATGCTGTGTAAAAAAAAATTAAAACAGTAGCTGGTGATTATTTTTGTTTTAATTTGATTTAATTGATTATTACATGCTCATTTGTTTTCTCCGTTAACTTTACATTGTCAGAATCGTGCAGTATTTTACGATATTACACTCGCGCGTTCAATTCATATTGCATTCACGCGAATAAAGGAACTACTTTCTATTGTAAACAGTTTGTTTCTGAATGAACTAAAGCAGATGTTTCGTGGACTGCCACATACCAGCTGCTTTGGCACATTCCGCGTTAACTTTTTTGATACAGTGTTTCAGATTTAGGCTAGCTAAAGACGCCAGACAGAGTCCTTACAAATAACATGCAAGTGACAAGGCATAAACTGTCTTAATAAGAATGGCAGAAATCATACTTAACAATTTTACATCCTGAATTTCCTCAAAATGTATTTTCTTAGTTCTGCAAATCAGAATTACATGAGCCATGTCATGGATTCTCAAGTTTGATTGCACATTTCGATATTGTACTGTAATTTCGACTATATTTCAAGTGCAATTTTATCCTCCTTACTGCACTCAAAATGAAATAAACATTAAATTTCATAGCGTCTTTTCGATAATTGCAATTGAAAGACTTCATATTTTTCCCACATTATGATTTGAAACATTGAATTACAGAACAGAAACACAGTTGCAGATGTCAACACGCTTTTCCCTCGCTGCTTTTCAATCCGATGTATATTTCATGTAGATTTGACACAGACTCTGCTGGAATCCGATGTACTTCATGTTGATAAATCCAGTCCATAATCATGAAATTTTGTCGAATCGACAAAAATACCAAAATGTATTCATTCCAGATCAAATGGAAAAGTTGTTACAATGCGCATTCATTCGCAATACGACTCCAAATTTCAATTTTAAGTAGCCCAAAACGCCATTTTCTTTCGAAACTTATGTCTAGCGCGCGACCACGTTCAAATTTATCTGGGCGGAGTTACGTGCTTATTAATAATGTTGTTGTGTAATGACGAATCTACGCTTGTGTATTTAGTTTGGAATTCGGCATACATTCAGTTACTTTGTTTCTTGTAGTGTATTTTGTTTATATATTTAAGCCTTGGGTAGAATAAGAAAATGAGCATATAATAAAAAGGTTACTGCATTTTTATGGGAAAATATGAACTCGTTTTGTCGGATGGATATGCTGCACTTCCAAGGTCGTGCAGTATACCCATCCTAAAAACTAGTTCAAATTAAAATGCAGTATCCTATAATTATTCAGAAGTAATTCTTGACATGATGCAGCACATTATGTTGAATTTCACCTCTCTTCTATTCGCTAACACTTCCTACCTTCATCATTTCTTATGGAATTCTTGTTTACAGACTGGTATCATGCAGTTTGCACTCTGTTTTATACACACACAAAAAATATCTTCATAGTTTCCTCGCATCCTAATCAAGTATCTGTGTGCATTCTAAGAGTCAAACAAAATGTGTTCTGTTTATGTACAATTACATTACAAAAATCATAGGGTAATTTATATCATTCTATCGGCTATTTAATTCCTTTGAGGTAAATTTTTTCAGCAATTGCTTCAGTTATCTATAGAGTCTAATACACAATGCATATGATGAAGTGTAATACACAATGCATATGATGAAGTCTAATACACAATGCATATGATGAAGTGTAATACACAATGCATATGATGAAGTGTAATACACAATGCATATGATGAAGTGTAATACACAATGCATATGATGAAGTCTAATACACAATGCATATGATGAAGTCTAATACACAATGCATATGATGAAGTGTAATACACAATGCATATGATGAAGTCTAATACACAATGCATATGATGAAGTCTAATACACAATGCATATGATGAAGTGTAATGCATATGATGAAATCTAATACACAATGCATATGAATTTACGTTACGCTAATGCTAGTCGGATTTGACAAACTGAAATTTATTCTCTCTGTTGACGCTAATCATTGACTAAATCTCACTGCAATAGATCTCTCTAGCTACAGACTTAACTTAATTGTAACAACCGCAAAAACAATCACCGACAAAAAAAGAGCCCCAAAGCAAATTGGTCAAAGTGTCCAGTGAAGAGCCATACTTATATTTGTGTAGAGAAATGTATGTATTTAGATAGAGATATAAAATATTGCTTGCGTTTTAATAACTTCCATATAAAAATTAACTATTTATTTTATGGCAAGACATTTTCAAATTGCAGGTTAATAGATAAGAAGCGTTCAAATAATCAATGGTCCCGATTCAGCTGGCAGGTGTGTCGATTTTGGTTACAAAAGCGACTGTTAGTATTACAGAACACGCTGCTGGTCTACCGCTTTCCTGTGGCTCGCTAGAAGGCCGTCCTTGAAGCCGCGTCATCATTGACCGGAGGGCAGAATTGTCAGCAGCCTTTATAAAGGGGGATGCCTCGTAAAATCTGTTCAGAGTGTTGATCAGCAAACGAAGACGGATTATGCACAGCAACATCTTTCAGTTGGTCTATAGATCGATTGACAAAATACTGCAGTTCTCACATGCAAGCCTGGAATTCGATTGCATTGTCGTTTGAAAATTTACTGCTTTGCCTCCATTCTCTTTTAAAGAGAGGTCGTCCAAAATTGTGTCTTCTGGGATCTATTCTGCCTTTGGTATGTATGTATAGACTTTTTTTTATTTGTGACAGTTACCACCCCATTACACATTTCCCACTTGAAAAACTAGCCCTCTAACTGCTCTAATATTACCTTACCAAGTATAACAACCTTACATACATACATACATACATACATACATACATACATACATACATACATACACACAAACACACACACATACATACATACATACATTCATACATACATACATACATACATACATACATACATACATACATACATACATACACACATACATCCATACATAAGAAGATAAAGAAGTCAGAAGGCATGTAAATAATTACATTAGGAGATCTACCAGCCAATATCGTACAAACATAGTCATATATTTAAAGCTTTGAA
>JAECUM010038778.1:0-19247 GCA_016617855.1 Megalonaias nervosa | reverse complement strand
TCGATGTTGTATTATTCAATCACACACTTGAGGCTGGAGTCAGTATCATTGATGATAGATTTAAAGTAATGTTTGTATTTTCTGAGGAACTTGGATCAGTAGAAGCTACGAAGCAGGCATTACATAGATTTCGTTGTGTTAATGAGATACATTATTCTGCAACGAGAAAACAACGTGAATGTAAATTACCATTATACCGTGAGGCCATTGAAAAGGTGATTGCTGATCATGAAAGATTGATTGATGATGATACAAAATTGTATGGAATCTCAAGTGCCGGTGAATCACAAACAGCATTTGGATTTACATATATCAGTGATATTATTGATGAGAACAATTCCAAGATGTACTTTACATCGAGATTGATACACATGATGAGAAGTACTGGATATCAGATAATAGAACCACCCATAGATGATTATGATACATGGAAACAGAAAAACAATATTGAGAAACCATCCGCTAACGACATCAAGAATAATCCTGTCGTTGATGAGGTTTTAAAGACATCTGTTGGTGATCGAATAAAACAATCTCATGTAGAAGAAATCAGTCAAAACGAAGAATATCCAAATTATTATAGATATGACGCCCGTGATTTTCACGGTGAGAAATTAGAACCATACGAAGCAAAACGATCGTATCTGAATTATATATATCAGTGTGATGTTGGTAGATTACCATCTGAGCAAATAGAACATTTATATAATAATGCATCACAGATAAAACGTGCTCAGCGTGTTACTGTTGATAAATTACATCAAGGCCATGCTATAGAAACTGAGGTATTCCGCTCCGATAAACTCAGTCCTAAAGAGAAATTAGCAAAAATAAGGAAAGTTATATTAATATTGAACCTCCCCGATATTACAACTGATGATCTGCTTGTGATAACAATAATTATATCAGGATCAGAGTTACGGATGTATATCGAAGTCATGATTGCTGATCCAGACTTATTAAAATATTATAATGATTTACTTGATAACTGGTCCGCAATATTTCCTGAATCACGATTATTTCATAAACCAAAGTTAACTGTCAAGAGTGTCATTGAGAAATTAAAGATGTTGTACAAATATTTTGGAGCAACATTAACAGTTAACGATAAAGGTCATACAACAAGATCAGATTATACACTCAGTTATCCTGTTTGGCCTAGACCAGATTGTTTTGACGATCCTCGTTGGGTAAATTGTCTTAATACAAGCCAAGGATTTTATGGTGGTAATGACATTACTGTTATAAACGAACATTCATTATGGTTAAAGTTTCATATATGGTCAGTTAACGGTTGGTTCAATAATTAATCCTGATAAAGTCAGGGACAAATCATCAGATTTCAATAATAGTCATTATTTTTATATTGGATGGATCTGCACATTTTCATATATATATATAATAAATGTGCAGATCCATCCAATATAGATACAGGTATTAGATCATCACAATAACACATATATGTTTGATCAATTCAGACAAACTTTATCTATGACATTACAATGTTATCATGGGGGTGGTTTCATCAGATTGACAAGATAACACATCTATGTTTGTCAATCTCCACACAATCCTCATATATGACATTACAATGTTATCATGGGGGCGGTTTTATCGGCATGGCCAAATAACACATCAATATATGATTTATTACAAGATAGCATCAGATTTCAATAATAATCATTATATTGTCTGCGGGGGATTAGCACATTTCCATATATAATATATAAATATGTGATATTCCCCCCAACATAAATATAGGTATCATATCAACATAATAACACATCTATGTTTGTCAATCTCCACACAATCCTCATATATGACATTACAATGTTATCATGGGGGCGGTTTCATCGGCATGGCTAAATAACACATCTATCTGCGAATCATCATGGTATAATTTTTAATATCACATAACTGCTTTGTATATAACGGATGTAAAAAATAAATAACATTCATCGGTTCAAAGGTTGCATTGTGATTAGACCGAACACAACCGTTGTAATAAAACCAGTCTATGCGTTTGTCTGGACTTATGTTGATCTCAACGAGTATATCAATCAATTCATCACGGGTGGCATAACGGTAATTATCGCAAATAGATATCTTCTTCAGCACATTGTCAATCCACTGTATTTTATTGTATTTCTCCTTCAACTTCTGTCTTCTAACATCATCATTATCATGTTTGTGATTGATAATCATTTTATCTTTTGTTGATTTCAACTCTATCAGTTCGGATTTTATATTATTTAATTCATTCATCAGCATCTTCTTATCTTCATCTAGTTTAGGTTTCTTTGCATCAGTCTCATTATTTATTTTGGTTAGCAGGGCAATCTTATTCTTTTTTCTGTCCAGTTTCTCATTAAGGTGCTTTATTTCATTGTTGAGCTGACTTATTTTATATTGATATTGAATTATCATACCTTCAGATTTATCAACAACTTGTTTTTGTTGTTTATAATTATTTATTATATCTTGCAATGACTTGATTTCATTCTTCTGCTCTGCGATTATTTCTTCAAGATTGTTATTCGAATCATAATTACTGAGTTTATTCTTCAATGAATTTATATCATATTTCTGATTGGCAATTATTTTATCAGATTCTTTTATCTGTGATTTATATTTACTGATTTCATCATTCAGTGTATCTATGTAAATCCAAATGCTGTTTGTGATTCACCGGCACTTGGGATTCCATACAATTTTGTATCATCATCAATCAATCTTTCATGATCAGCAATCACCTTTTCAATGGCCTCACGGTATAATGGTAATTTACATTCACGTTGTTTTCTCGTTGCAGAATAATGTATCTCATTAACACAACGAAATCTATGTAATGCCTGCTTCGTAGCTTCTACTGATCCAAGTTCCTCAGAAAATACAAACATTACTTTAAATCTATCATCAATGATACTGACTCCAGCCTCAAGTGTGTGATTGAATAATACAACATTGAAACTCATTAATTCTGAGAATCGCTCAATCACTCATTCTAAGAATCATTAATTCTGAGAATCACTAATTCTAAGAATTACAGTAATCATTATTTCTGAGAATCATTAATTTTAAGAATTACAATAATCATTAATTCTGAGAATTATAATAATCATTAATTCTGAGAATTACAGTAATCATAAATTCTGAGAATTATAATAATCATTAATTCTGAGAATTACAGTAATCATAAATTCTGAGAATTACAATAATCATAAATTCTGAGAATTACAGTAATCATAAATTCTGAGAATTACAGTAATCGTAGTAAAAATAAGACAGATCGGCTAAAACATTAATAGTTGGTGACGAGGTATAAATAATATATGAAAAACGTCACTTACCTGATCTCGCCCGGTAAAGATTCCCCTTGAACATGCAGCGGTGAAGTGACTATGAGAGAATTTGAACGCCTTATATACTAGTGATTTGGAATGTTCTAGAAAGTCACGTGATTGAGATTCTAGAAATTACCTATCTTCTACCTGATTCTAGAAAATCACGTGATTGAGTCTGACACATCTACGCATGACTAAGGCAGTTACCTAGCTCCGTTGTTATGGAGATATTGATTTTTTTAGATTACACATAGCGTTAAAGGCTTGGCTCGCGCTCTATAGACAATATTGATTCGGCAACATCTGTTCCGAACAAAGTCTAGGTATTGTGTAAAGTTATAGAATTATATTTGGGCTAGAACTCTGGGTTTAGTTTTGTGTAAAATCGTTGGGGTGGGTGTTTTAAGATCTCGAGAGGGGTAATTTGTATTTGTTTGGAGGGTTGGGAGGGGGGTTAAAAGGTTTTTGAGATAGAATCGGCCTTTCCTTCTACTACTCACTTGTGTCTATTCCAATATATACATCTCACTTGAGATAGTTTATGACAAGAGACGCAACATGGTGTCAGAAATGGGATTGGTGCATTAAGTTGGATTAGTGCATTAATTTGGAGTTGCGCATAAAGTAAAAGTGTGTGTATAGTTAAGATTTGAAAAAAATCAACCATGGATTTAAGCATGGACTGGAAGGCTACTAGTCCTACCACGTAAGACCCATGAGGGAAGATGGGTCTTACTTCCTAACTAACGGCGCTGTGTAGCGTATTTTGATGTGTGACGAAAGTCAAATTTTCAGGAATATCACACACAACTGGCAACCAATAACGACACTTTTCTACAAAGTAAAGTTATGTTTTTGTTAGACTTTACTTACCCTGGTGTCTTTTCTCTAATAAATTCAAATTCTCACAAACGAAATGGATCTGTTTTCAAGTTTCGTTGGCCTACATTTTAGTTGGCTGGAAAGCGATGAAAGCCGGGAATGCCGAAATCGGGTTAGGTTGAAATATTATTCTTTAACGAAACGAATAAAAATATATTATGCCTATTGAAACTATAAGCAACGTTTCGTTTCGTTCAAGAAACATATCCTCCACATGAATCTACTTGATCATACTTCGGCATACCTCGACTACCGTCGCATTGCAACAAATTTAAATGTATGTCAACGGAATATGAAAATGCGTCCATTTGCTAGTGTCATAGTTTGATTCCACCAGGATAAAGACAGAACAGTAAGTATATTAATTACAAATAAATTAGTGGAAGAGTGTCGATATAGGCTGCCAAGTGTGTGAGATATTCCTGAAACTTTGACTACTCGTTCCGATGTCAGCGACATCGGAATAGTCTATGCAAGGCCTTTATTTGGGTTGTAAGACGTAGCACTTATACAAAAACAGCATGTACTGTGTCTTACATTGTAGGACTAGAAGGCTACGATCTTGCCGGAACAGTGGGAAAAGTTTAAACTACATATTACTTTGATTTGTAATGGACCGCTTAAAGAAAAAATAGAAGCAGAAAGGTGTCATACCTTTTGTTGTCGGTTGGGAACAAAGGGAGAGAAGTCTACCAAACGTGGACTGGTATTTCAAATTAAGACACGAAGAAGCTCCAAACGTTCTATGACCGTTTCAAGGCACACGTGCAACCAAATTTAAACCCCATATTTGCGCGGTATCGTTTCAGGTATCACGGTACCAATTGTTTTTCCATAGACCTCAATGCTAATGTTTTGTGAAATAAATATACTTTCTATCCTACCTCAGCAAGCATGTCACACACTGTCATAGAGGACAATGTTAGATTGTCAATTTGACAAGGACAAAACCAGGTACTCCATTGCATTTAAGAGAGATAACTCTGCTGGAACTAGACAGGGGTAAGAGTTATCTAGTCTCAACAGACACATTTTCAGCCATGTGTAGCACATTTTAAAAAAGTCATAAAAAATACAAAATGTGATCTAGATATGAATTAACATAATCTCACATGTTGCCAAGAGGCTCAAATTTTTTAAGCCTAACAAAAAGTACAACTCTTACATAATGCACCAATCACAGTTAGTTCTGTGGATTATTTCTGAATACAATGTTCCCTACACCTTAATCTCCGCCCACCTGGGGTTGTACAATTGATACCGTTATACCTTCAATACGGAAGTGAAGGAGCGGAATCAATTGATTGATACGTCACACGGCTAAGACTAAAAGCCAGAGACTGCAACTTTCATGATGCCAATGATATGATAAGGGATATAATTGTATTTAGTACGAACAGTCAAAGAGTCAGAGAGAAACTGATTAATGAAGGAGACAAGTTGACATTAGACAAAGCTATCCAGATCGTTCAAAACTTTGAATATAGTCAGCAGCAATTGAAATTGTTGTCGATTTCAAAAGGCACGCCAAATAACGATGTAGACGCTGTAGATAAAAGTAAAAACAGAGTGCAGACACGCGGTGGAAACAAACCCAGGGGATATCACTGGCAACAATCCCTGAAGTCAAGGCAGACACATCAGACCCAACATCACAATGGCGCAAGGCCCAAGCTGTTCACAACACACAAACCATGTGGGAATCGTGGAAACAGGAATCACTAGTCGAACAACTCGCAGTGTCCAGCTAGAGGTGTGACTTGCAGAGAATGTGGCAAACTTAATCACTTTGCAAAAATGTGCAGATCCAAAACTGTGCATAATATATCGAACAGTGACCAGGGATTTGATTATAACGGGAATGGTAACAGTGCACGGAATACACATAATGACAAGGAATTTTTACATAGATACGGTAAGGTTTAGGCATTCATCTCTCTCATCTCCAGACCGTGTATTTGTCCAGTTACGTATTGGCCCTTCCCAACCCCCATATAAATTTAAAATAGTTACAGGGTCTCAAGTAAAAATTCTTCCACTAGCGTTGTACAAAACACTCAATATTAAAGACCGACCCATAATACCCCCGACAGTAAGCTTGTATCGTACACAGGGGATTTGATTTCAGTAGTGGGCAAGATAATGCTTTCCTGCTCACACAACGGCAAAACTGTAAAAACATACTTTTACGTTGTAGATAGTCAGGCCGCAGCTCTCATTAGTCTTCAAACTTCACTTGACTTACAGTTAGTCTAGCTGACTTAATGCTATTGACAATGAGTCTGGCTTAGATAAATCAGATGTTACAAGTATGTACAGTGACCTATTTCAGAGAATAAGTCTGTTTCCCGGTGAGTGCAAGCTGCATCTTAAACCCGATGCAGTACCAGTAGTAAACCTCCGGCGAAGGGTACCAGCAGCATTAAAGTCAAAGCTTAAAGAAGAACTCACAAGAATGGAAAAGTGCAAAATTATTGAATGGGTGACAGAACCCACCGATTGTGTCAACTCCCTTGTAATAACAGAGAAACCGAAATCGGGTAAATTGCGTATTTGCCTTGACCCAAAGGCGTTAAACAATTCAATCCTTAGGCCCCACTATCCTATGCTGACAATCGATGATGTCAGAACTAAATTAACCGATGCCAAGTATTTCAGCACGTTGGACTGTACACATGGCTACTGGAGTGTGAAACTTGAAGACAAATCTTCATACCTAACTACATTCAGTACGCCTTTCGGACGGTACCGATATCTTAGGTTCCCTTTTGGGGTATAAAGTTTACAAGACATATTTCAAACGAAAATGGATGAAATTTTGAGGGCTTACCAAATGTCGCGTGTATAGTCGACGACATATTGGTGTGGGGACGCTCTCGCAAGGAACATGACATGTTGACGCGTGTACTTGAACGTGCACACTCGAAGGGTGTGCGTCTCAACCCAGACAAATGCGTAATAGGTTCAATGGAAGTTTCTTTATTTGGCCATACAATAACCTCGTCAGGTTTAAACACCGATCAAAACAAGGTTGAGGCTATTCTTAAACTTTATGCTCCCGAAAAAAGGTCCAAAATTAGAAAACCTATTATGAATAGTTAACTATCTTTCTAAATTCGCGCCAAATTTAGCAGAGGTTACAAGCCCTTTACGCGCCCTCTTGAAGAAAGACGTGGAATTTTTCTTGGACGAACCTCATAAGAAGGCATTTCAAGAGGTCTAGGATATAATCACGTGACACCCTGTGCTGGTTTACTTGGACTCGACCAAGCAATTAACACTCGAAGTAGACGCTTCCAAATATGGGATTGGGGCATTCCTTATGCAAGACGGTCACACCACAGCATTCGCATCCAAAAGCCTAACACAAACCGAAATATGGTATGCTCAGATAGAAAAAGAAATGCTGGCTATACTATTTGGCTGTAAACATTTTCATCAATTGGTGTTTGCTAGACCAGTTAGGGTGCACTCAGATCACAAGCCGATTGAAATGATCATGAGGGAGCCCCTTTAAGCAGCCCCTCCTCAGCAGTACGATACTGAAGTGCATCATGTACGAGGGAAAGATTTGCCCATTAGTGATTATTTATCAAGACAATCACTTCCGGACACATGCCCAAGATTGATCGAAGGACTCGACCTTCACGTACATACGATCAAACAGCAGTTGTTTGTCACATATCGACGGTTAGAATGTCTAAAGAGCGTTGTCAAAGTTGACCCGCAAATGCAATTTTGATAAAGACTATAACTCAGGGATGGCCTAGTTCACGCACTGACTGCAATACAGATGTGCTTGAGGTCTAGAATCACATGGATGAGTTATCTGTAGAAGATGACTTAATTTTCAGAGAACAAAAGTTAATTGTACCAAAAGGTCTCCGGCAGGAGTTGATACGAACTGTGCACACTGGTCATCTTGGAGTAAACAAGACATTAGAACGCGCGAAAGATAGTATCTTTTGGCCAGTCATGTCCAAACAATCACAGGCCATGTGTTAAAATGCTCGATATGTCTCACTTACCGCGACTCCAATGCTGAAGAACCCACATGACATCCCACAAAGGCCATATAAAAAAAAACTGGTACTGACCTGTTTGCATTTGATGGAAAAAATTATCTCATGACTGTAGTTTATTATAGTAGCTTTGTCTGACATAGATGTATTGCCTGATACACACAGTATCACAATTATCAGGAAACTGAAAGTACACATGTCACGAAAGGGTATTTATGATGTCTTTGTCAGCGACAATGGACCGCAATTTTCATCCCAAGAATTCGCAAACCTTGCGAAAGAATGGGATTTCGAACACAGGACGTCAAGTCCATTACATGCAATGTCTAATGGTTTGGCAGAAAAGGCAGTCTCGATTGCCAAGAAGTTGCTCACCAAAGCAAGGGACAGTAAGCAGGACCATTATTTAGCCTTGTTAGAATATATAAATACGCCCTTGGATTGCAGCTATACACCAGCTCAAATGTTACTTGGTAGCAGAACAAAATCTATAATACCGATTACAAATAAACATCTCAAACCACAGACCGTTGACCCAACTATTGTTCAAAAGAAACTGCAACAGTCGAAATCAAAGCAAACACAGTATTTTGACATCAGCAAAATTACTTAAACCCCTTTCCGTAAATGATTCTGTAAGAGTTCAGTTTGGCAAAGTATGGAAATCCGCCAAGGTTATAAGAGTTCACAACGGCAGGTCATATTCTGTTCAAACTATGGATGGTGGTGTTTACCGCCGAAATCGAAGGTCACTTAATAAAACCATGGAGAATCTGTCAGATGTGACCCCGTTTGCAGCTCGCGTATTGGCTGACCCCGAGCAGCAATGTGAAAATACTCCATTTCAAACAGTTTTCCCTAGAGAACCCCATTTCAATAACACTATCCCAGAATCAGGAGCTAAGACTTAGAGGTCAGATGCCCCATATATAACACGGTCTGGAAGAGAGGTGAAACCTAACAAACTCTATGTAAATGATGAATGGATTAAGTAATATTGATGGTTATAGATAGAGAACTAAACTGAAACTTGAATGTAAATGACATCCCAGGAGTGCCGTTTATGTGGAACGGCGGAAACTGTTAACAACTGACGAGTACATGACAAGCAGGATGATTGTTAGGGTATAGTAAAAAAAAATGTTAATGGTTATCCAAGATGCGTATGAACGACATTATTTAACGCATTAAATATGTTTTGGGCATTACTTACGTATGCATTGTCATCAGTGGCGTAGCTTGGGAAGGGCTGGGGGGGGGACAGTTGTCCCCGGGTGCCATGTGCCAGGGGCGCCAAAATGAGGAAAATACAAATATTGGTTATCTCAGATGCACTCGAAGGGGGCGCCAAGTTTATGTTTTGTCCCCGGGCGCTAAGTACCCTCACTACACCACTGATTGTCATTATGTGATATACTGTTTCACGTCAAATCTATATCATTGAAAATAACTATCTCTTCAGAATTATTTAGATTTCGTTGCCTTGTTTTATATGTTACCATCAAAATAAAACAACTTTATTTATTTTGTCAAAACAAGGGAAACGTTGTATTATTGAAATGGACTATACAATCTACATCATGCGTACATCGTTCTCCAACTTATATATGCATGCGCTGTTATGGACCCGCTTTGTGGATTGCCTATATGAGCCACTCTTAGAAATAAAGTCTTGGAAGCAACACACTTCTGTCTGTTGCAGTATATACATCTCACTTGAGATAGAGTATGACAAGAAACGCAACAATATATATCACACTTGTTAAGGGGCCTCACTACTGCCGGATGGGGGCATTCATGAAGATATAAAAAGTCCCAACTTTTGCTACATTGGGGGTCACATTTTGCAATTTTGCTTGGGGTGGGGAGGGTGGAAAAAATTGAAGTTACGCCGCTGGGCTGTCTCGGTTGGCACAAAAGCACAGGATGCATCCCAAGGAAGAAAGGCTGCCACCATTAGTTGTTTCTTACAACAAACGGGAGGGCTTAGCTAGTGTGTAGTGGGTGGGTGGTTTTTATTAACTGAGGAGGTAAATAGATAGGTAGATAGGACTCTGGTTTCATTGGGACAAAAATGACCAATGGATACTTAAATGGTAGGAGAGGTTTTCTGAACACCGGTGTCTACACAATTATTAGATGAAACAAAATACTCAAGTGCAGGGGTGTACCTAAAGTATTTGTCACCCGGGGCGGATCCTTCCTTTGGCACCCCCACAAATAATTTTCAAATGTAAACACACAGAAAAATATATAATATTTGCAAGCAGATTTTAAAACATTACAGTGCTGTCATAAGCAATTTGGAAATAACTTTTACTTTGGCGAAATTTTCATTTGGTTTGAAAACTTGTACTGGTATTTCAACTCTCCCGATCACACACACACACACACACACACACACACACACACACACACCCTTTCTGGCTGTAACCCGTGACGGACCCCCCCCCCGCACCACCGCCACCCTCTCTTAGTACACTGCTGCTCATGCAAGCGTTCCTTTCTCGTCGTTAGCAAAATGCCAATGCGTGACTAATAAATCAGAAAATTAATGGCAGATGTATTTTGAGCAGCTGTGGCAACTATACTCTTAGCAATTTCATATTAGATTTATTCTGAGAACTGTAGCTTATAAAATGTGTCTCAAACTTTATATCAGAATTATACCGTGAATTGGTTCTACCGTATATTTTTGCAACTTTGGATCATAGTTATGCTGAACACTAATGAAAGCACAAATATTGGCAACTTTGTATCCAAGTTATTGTGAATACTGTTGCCAGCAAAAGTTTAGCAATTTTATATGTCAAAGATATTCTGCGCACTGTTACCAGTACAAGCCAAACGATCTAGAGTTTATAATTGACGTTTGTAGAATAGTTCACAATGCATACTTTGTATGTCAGACTTATTTGCATCTTCTATTATCTTCACATTAATGTCAAACATGAAGAGAAGAAAACCTGTGTCAAATTTAAAATAGAGAAATGAATGTTTTAATCATTTTAATCTGGCTTATATGTACTAGTATTAAATAAAAATGGCGAAACGAAAAGAAGGACTCCCACAAATGTGTCAGAAAGTCCTTTCTTAAAATATTAATATGTTTGTATTTCGATATGCTTCCATATGTATATTTGTTTACCTGATGTTTTGTCGAAATCGATGTCTCATGACGGTGTATATTAAAGGTGTATGTCGACTCTTCTATCACAGATACGGCACTTATTCCGAGTGTTTTTCTTTTCACTTCATCCTTTGTTTTTCTACATTGTAGTTTTCCGTCAGTATACAACTATACCCCTATTGACTACAGGTGCAACGTTTGAGCTCTGTGTGTACACAATATAAGGATATATGCCTGCACAGTAATGTGCATGATGACGTAACTGATAAGTATTGAACAGGTGTTACATAATATATCTGTCTATCGTTAAGGGCACGAGCACAAGGAAACTACTGTAAATGTTATACTGATTTAAAAATGTAACTAAAATAAAATTGAAATCTAAGCTTTAAAAACTCACGAAACTTATCATCTGAAAACTATTAATCCATCTAAACTACCAGCTAATGATAATTATTTATAACTCCAAACTCAGGGGACGAAATATAGAGAGTAGCGTTCATATTTTTCAGTAGAAGAGAATATAACATTTAAGAAAAGAGCAAAAACAATACTCCATTCAAGTTACATTTACACGCGTATGTTTCCACCTGGAAACTAAATAATTTAGATGTAATCTTCAATCGATAAAAGCTATCATCTTTTATCGGGGAAAAAAAATCATAATGCTGTGTCTACGCCCAGATATTGATTGTATTCAAAAGACTCAGCATGCCATGTGTGATCACGACTATGTTCTTTCTGGTTTATGTTATTATTAACTCAATGGATACGGAAAATAAATCGTGATAAATGATAACTATAAATGGAACAAAATGTGAACGTCACTATTGTGAGATTGCCAAATCTGCGGCCTTGAATTTAACCATAGATTGGTTCAGATCACAATAATTCCATTTGCTATGAACTGACCGAGTTTTCTGCAGTGTGATTGGATATTAACAGTCTGGACTTTCCTTTTACACATTCTGGGGCTACTTTCGGTTTCCAAACAGTTTCCAGTTCACTCAATGTGAAGCTTGTCTATACCAACTTTTTACATCTTAATAATAATAATAATAATAATAACAGGTTCCCCGCCATCATCACCACCCTTACCTAATCGAGCAGCAGAGAGGGTGAACAGATTATTTTTGTAGAGACCTTATTTATGAAAAATAAAGGTTCCTACAAAGGCTGAAAACAAAGTTCAATAACGTCAAACCAAAGCGGCTAATCAAATACATTTCGTTGTTGCGGAGACCGCGTTAACAAAATCTTAAGGTTAGTTCAAGCTGTTACTCGTTCGTTGACGTGTATTTTTCCAACGCGTTGCGGCTCGTTTACGTCTAGGTCACATACGCGTGGTCGCACCCTCTCTGCTGCTGTAATTAAATAATTATTTCTGAATAAATATTATTTCTGAATATATAAATATATTTCTGAAATCTGAAGAATATTTACAAAACATATAATCACATCACAACCCCATGTGAACCCCTAGGTTGCCAAACAACATCCTAGCAGGCTCAGGGCATTCGAAATAATCCCCATGTGAACCCCTAGGTTGCCAAACAACATCCTAGAAGGTCCAGAGGAAACACAACACATAAACTTAGTTCTAAGGACAGCACAAACACATAAACTATCCAAGGGACAGCACATACACAAATGGGGCCATCTCTACGTTCAACAGATTTTTGCACACACACACCCTCCCCCCATAATCAACCCCGGGGAGTGCAAAGTGCACCCACCACGTGGTGACATGGTGGGAGAGTGGTTTTTTTTCTGTTGAATTTCGAGCGAATGGGTCGCGGACCCCCAATTATTAAGAAATTGGCATCGGATCGCCACCCCCAACAATATGTCCGGTACGGGGAATCTAACCACGGGCCTCGAGTATGAGAGCCAGATGCGTTAACCACTACACTATAAGCTCCAATTACAAATATATGTTTCAAAAAAAATCATATAGTTACCTATGCGTGATTAGTATATACTCGACGGATTCTGAATCAAATCGCAAAATCTACAACAATCCTACATATTTTTGCCCCTTGACCAAGTCAAGGATAAAATATACTGCAGTCCCGAGAACCACATGTACAGGAAATGAAGTGACACGCCTAGATGTAGTTTGCAATCTGTTTCAGGCGATACGCAGTTATATACATGACTGCTGTTCATTCACACAAAAAGTATCTAATTGTAATGGAAGAGTATCTAATGGTAATGAAAGAGTATCTAACCGTAATGAAAGACTATCTAATTGTAATGAAAGTGTATCTAACTGTAATGAAAGAGTACCTAACTGTAATGGAAGAGTATCTAATTGTAATGAAAGAGTATCTAACTGTAATGAAATAGTATCTAATTGTAATGAAAGAGTATCTAACTGTAATGAAAAGATACCTAACTGTAATGGAAGAATATTTAATTGTAATGAAAGAGTATCTAACTGAAAGAGTATCTAACTGTAATGAGAGAGTATCTAACTGTAATGAAAGAGTATCTAACTGAAAGAGTATCTAACTGTAATGAAAGAGTATCTAACTGTAATGAAAATCGTTGATTGACCCAAAATAGAACGAAGGGATATTTAAAGAATCAGTTATATAAGACCTATCTTGTGTATAGGCATATGAAACTGTGTGATATCGCTTTACAAGGCAGGAGTATAACAAATGCCGACCCTTTTGGTTAAAAATCCAGTATGAATTTTACTTAGTCATTGGTCGTAATTTAATGGTACCATTGAATATATACAAATGTCTAGGTGTATCATGTTACTCGTTTGTAATAGAATACTTATATAAAGATTTGTATAAGCTATGAATAAAGAGAATGACAACTCATGTCACGTTTTTGTAATGGAATAGTTACATAAAGGTTTATAAGAGCTATGAATAAAGAGAATGACAGTTTGCTCTCACGTGGCGAATCCAAAATAACCTTTGTCTAATGACTGTGTTTGAAATAGACACAAAAATACGTAATTAAATAACAACAGTCGCTAATGATCAGCAGTGACAAGTACGATCTCAGGTAGTTCTCCTGGATAAAGTTAGGTTCGAAGGGTTTGGTACACAAGGTCTTGCCATCGCGACTGACTTCGATCTTGGACACTCTGTAATGCTTAAACTGGAAAGGATTTTGATCGTGGGCTCCGTTGAGGGCTGCATTGCTGACGATACAAACGATTAAACGTTTGGGTAACTGTCCTTGGAAAAGATGATCTTCGATCTTGGATCGGAGTCCAGCAGCAATGGTGAAAGTTTTCACTTCTACGCGTCGTATCGGATACTTGACGGTTGTTCTGCTCAATGTGTGACTGATATCGTTTCCCGCTTTAGATAACACTTCTACGCGACGCACGTAAAGTCTGGCTTCTTGGATGACGGTTTTGTACTCGTTGGCATGAGCCATCAAGTGGAAAGCGGTACTGCTGAGATTCAATCTCAGGCGAATATCCACTCCGTTGAGCAAATACTTGTCTTGCAACCACATGTCCAAATGCAAACGATCCATCAGTTCTAAACTACGACCTTGCAGGATTTATTTTTTCGACGGTCGTTAAAGCCCACATTGTGAGGATTGTCATCTGCTGTCAGGGCTGTGTCGTTAAACTTGTTCTCGACTGCGGTGTCAGGTTTCCAAACCACGCAAGCATCCAGATGAGTGCTCTTGGCCTCTTTTCCGTACGTCAAGAGATTTTCCAGGTACGCTCGATAAGGGTAAGTATCCATGCTACTGCTGACCAGTTTGTTATTCAAGTACAAATCCACTTCCCTGAACAAGGAATGCATGAAATTGTTCACGGGAGCTACTCTAGCATCAACTCCCGGATTGGTGTTTTCCGTTTTGATCACTTTGAGTTTCAAGTACAAGTAACTGCTATTCAGATCGAGATAATCTTCGGGCTGTTCTTTGATTTCAAACTCGATGGATGCTGAATCCGTCAAAGAGAAGACGGGATGAAATTTGACCCATTGGGATTCTTGCATCGTCATCATGGTGGGTGGAATGGCAAACAGATCCAGTTCCGACTTGGAACAAGCGCAAGACTCTCGGTGCATCATTTTCTCTCTGTGACCTTTCTTAATAATAAAAAACGTCTAAGTCTCGGACAGTTTTTCTTTTCTTAGTCTTTCTAGCTCTGAGAGTGTGAAGTCCTCTCAAGGGGTGTCTTCGTCGTCTTTTTCTGCCTTGTCCTTGCTGTGGCGTCAGGGAAGCAGGAATGCCTGACTTGGCAGCGCCCAGGGCATTTATAGGTGTTTCTCGTCGGCCCAAAATGTCTTTGCCCGTTTGAAGCAAAACATTTTTGCCTGCTCTCAAGAAAGCTTCTTTGGGATTTTGTTTGTCAATGATGACATTTTGGAGAAATTCTTTGCGTTGCGTCAACGCGGCATCTTTCAAGGCGTGCAATCCCCGTGTCATCATCGGTTTCAAAACGAGAGCCACTGAACGAAAGGTCGATTTTAGCATATCTCCTAAACCATGTCCTCGTTGTCGGGCGACTCCTTGATACACAGGATACATGACTGACAAGGGGTTAAGTAATCGTTTTCGAAAATGGAGTTTCACTGTGACTTTCCCTTTGGTGAATGGAATATTTTGTCCCAGATCTCCTTTTATAATAATGTTGACAGTGTCGAAATACGACTTACTGACGGACAAATAGTAAGGATGTACAAATTCGCGGTGAACGTGATAGGTGTTTCCACCTTCCTCGTCAGCGTTCGTGGCAGAATCCACTTTGAAAGGAATGACACGTAGTAACGGTACGGAGGTGTGTCCCACCACGTTGTACTCCGCTACATCGGAGTACACAAAAATCAAATTCAGTCCTTGGTTCATTTCTACAGGGAATCGAAAATATTTCGCAAAATCCGAGTTGCTAGTAATGGCTGGTATTTCGGTTTTCACCTTGATCAACTTAGGGTCTCCACCCAAAATGTCATACAATTCAGGACAAAATGTAATGGCCGATACTTTGTCCTCTGAAAATTTGATGAGTAGGCAACGAGCTATTTTGTGGTATTCGATCGTGACACTTTTTCTGGTTCTCTCCAAGACTTTACCAAACATGGTATTGAACCTGTCAGCAATGGTGTTCACCAAATGTTGACCACTAAAATAATAGCCTGGGGGAATTTTCAACCGATGAGTAGTCCGTTTAGTTTTTGGGTCTTGTGTTTTCATAGAGTCACCTACACTGGTGCATTCATCCAAGTGTTGTTGCACTTGCTCGTCATGAACTTCTACCGTAAAAGTGTTTTGATTTTCAATGATGTTTTTGATTTGCGTAGGGTGAATCATTTCCACCAAAGCCACTTCCCAATGGGCTTCGTGATCCAATTGAATGGCCTCTGGTAATCGGGCCGTGTAACAGCACAAAGTGCTATTGGGAAACGCCTCCATGGAACTGTCACTGGGTAACGTTAAGTAAAATTGGTTGTTCATAATTCCATAGTTCTAGCGTCCGAGATGTCGCTGGAAGTCAGAGGAGTGTCTAAAAGAGGATTGTTGTGATTGGAATGGTGACTGTTGGAAGGGTGACTGACGTTGGACGCAAGGCTCCCATTGTTGTTCCCGTTAAAGGAATATTTCAGGAGCGGATTGGGAAGAAGGTAACCGATGCAACTGCTCAGTAAAATGATCCACAAGTGTTTGTCTCCTTGTTGCAAACTCAAATTGGCAATGGCAGCACCGATGACACAATACACCACAAAGATTTGGCAGAAAAAGACGATTTGCGTTTTAGGCACACGTTTTCCACACCACACCCACAAGAGTTGCTTTTGTAAATCTTGCACAGAAGAACTGGGCGAAGGAGTGGTCACTGCAGTAGCTGAGGCTGTGTTGAAGGACATGATGGTCACTTTTTTTTATAGTCGATGATTTGCGAAGCGTCGATCCAAGAGTCAAAACTGGGAAGATATCCTTTCCAACGTCCTTTGACTTCTTTGTCACGTTTTTTTTTTTTTTTTCCACTTTACGAGTTCTTCGATCGAGTATGCTTTCGATCTCGTACACTTCGTCTTCTTTTTTGCTCACACGTTGTAACTCGGGCAAGTTAAACGTTCCTTTTAACACTTCCCCGTTCATGTTCTCCAATTTATAGACGGGATTATGACGGCCACGCACTCGTTCAGTGACACGAAACAATTCGATGGTCAAATTGGGAAAGTAACCATTGTCGAAAGTGAGTTTGGTTTTGCCAATGCGCACCCAATCTCCTTCTGCAAACACTCCAGCTTTCTTGGGGGACAGTCACCGTCGGGGTGTACCAAACAGGCGCTCAAAGACGATGGCTTCGTTGTCGGGAGTCACTTCTTGGGAGGCACGTCCGATGCTTCGATGGTAAGATTGGTTGTACACTTGGACGAGGTGCGGCAAGACGTCGATGTACTTGAGAGTGTGTTGATGCGTAAAATATTTCCACATGCGTTCTTTCAAGGTGCGTTGAAAACGTTCCACGATGCTGGCTTTGGTTTCGGGATTCTCGGTGGTAAAAAAATGAATGTCACGTTTCTTCAATTGTTTTTGGAAAGCTTGGTTCAGAAATTCGGTGCCTTTGTCGGTTTGCCATCGAAGAGGGTGATGACCGCTTTCTTTCAACACCAGTTTGAGGGCTCGCACTAACTCACTGCTCGATTTGGAAGTCAATGGCACGACCCATGCAAATTTGGAAAAGACATCGATGACACAAAACAAATATTTGTAGCCACGATTGTAGGTGGCCAAATGAGAGACATCGGCTAAATCAGCTTGCCATTGATGATCGATACCCTCCACTCGGGTGCGACTTCTGGAAAATTTTCGTCGTATTGGTTTGTGTAAGGTGTACGTGGTTTGTTCTTGTAACTATCTTTGCACATGAGGTAAACGGATACTTTTCAGTCTAGTTTTGGCAGCACGATACAATATCTGAACTCCTCCGTAACCTGCAGGATGGGATGGATCGTAGTAAATGCTGGCTAACACCTTCTCCATGTTTTAATAAGTGATCCACTCTTCGCTGATGGTACTCTGAAGTGGTTTAGAAACGGCTTTACGTGTCCGATGTGCCACAGGAGTAGAAGTCGAAGGTAGTTTTGGTAGTGGTGGTGGTGGTGGCGGTAATGGGATGGCTTTGGTCTTCTTTTTTGTTTACTTCTGGTTTCCCTTCTTCTTTACACTTCTGTCGAAGGAGGAGTGGACATCATCTTTTTAAGCCAACCAATTCTGGGTGTAGGGGAAGGGGTCAACAAGGACGCTGCAACCTTACTAGGGATGGGAGCTGCTGACGGTGTTTTGAAAGACTTCTCCTACCTTTTCTTCCTCAGCCATCCGTGGGGGTGGTAGTGGTGGTGATGGACTTTTCATCAGGGTCTTAAAATCTTTCAGAGTGGGTAGAGCTGTTTCGTCTAAAGCTTTCTGTTGAAAGAGTTGCAGTCGTTTCAACAGTTGACTGTACCGTTTGGATTTTTCCGTTTCTGACAAATTGCTGAGATCCATCAACGATTGCAATTCGTGTTGTAACTAGGACATCTCGGTCAAATGAGGATTGGGAGGTAAATGCAGGGTCCGCTGTTCTTGCCAACGATGGTATTCCATCCATCATTTGTAAGGCACTAAAGTCAGTTTTCGTCCTTCCATCAGATTTCAAGAGTCACGTCTGAGATTTTTTGACTCCAGAGGCCGCTTTAATCTTCTTAGATCTTTTACATTGGAGCTATGGCGGGTAAAACTTTTCCCAATATTCCCATCATAGGTCTCGCTATTATATTGGTAAGAATCCTAACAGGGGAAGAGATCCTCCACGTTGCATCAACATCTTTTTCTTTTGACGAATGGGTATTTTCTTTTGGACCATTTGGCGAAGAACGTGTCGATGTTTGGCAA